>JAGEOH010000407.1:2500-50000 GCA_032207245.1 Pardosa pseudoannulata
TTTGTAAATAGAGAGAGGATCTAATCTTAATTTCAAAATGTATGTAAAAAATGGGGTACCTTTGTAGGTTAAAAGGTTGGGCCCGGAACACTGCTGGCTGAAGGGTATCTATGGATGATCAGGAGTGGGAATCTATGGATCATCCGTCGGTCTCAGGAACACTTTCTGTCGGACTTGGCTGGACTCTCGCACTTGTTCCGTCGGACTCCTCTTTTCGTCTCGACTTTCGAACCTCTTCTCTTCTCGACTCACGAACAACTTCCGTCGCACCCCGATTGGACTCTCGACTCTCGAACACCTTCTTTGGAACCTCCCAACATCCTCTCAATTTTTTAGATTTTTCATATTTATTTATTTCAACCTTGTCCCCTCTTCCTTCTTATCGTCCAATCGGGATAGTTGTAAGAATCTCATTGGTCTGCTTAAACCCCGCCTTGAGACCGCCAACGTGAAAAACCTTATCCCTTCTAATTGGGCACTGTCCCTTAGGGACTCAAATACTCCACAAAGGTACATTCTTATTTAATGTCAAGTACGGAGACGGGATTCTAATCTGGGACTGGGATCAGAACCCCGCCCGAGACCACCGCACAAGACAACAATATCCGTTGAATATAAATTTATGGTCCTCTATCTCTTTACAAAGATGTGATGAGGTCAGATTTAGATCCCGAACATTTTACTTCTTGTATGAATGAATCAATTATATATTAGATCTAAATCGTCTCATACACTCATCATTTTCTGATTCATCATCATTAACAAACGTCTAATAGTTTATGGTTAAAACAGTGACTATTAGCTAGAATAAGGTTTCTCAAAATGTGTTTCATGGAACACTATGGTTCCGCAATTACACTTCAAGGATTTCTCGAGAAATTTTTAAACACAATCAAAATTTTAAAAAATATTTGTAAGTTAGTTCTCTAGTTTATCCCAAACCTCTTACATAGAATCAATATTAATAGTAATTAACACACCAAGAGCACAACAATATGAAAAAGAAAGGTGATGTGTCATTGAGTCATTCAAACCATTTGAGGCATTACAGTGCAAGAAAGGGTGAAACTTTTATCAATGTATCATTTTATTTGCATCAGTTCATAAACAAAATTTTGATTCTACGTCCCCTTTTGTAAGTATTATCATCATTTTTATACTATTTTATATTTTTAAATATTTATATTTGTGTACAGCTTGTGATACATAATATAAATAAATATTAAATTAGTTAAATAATTAATTAGTTTCCCCTGAAATAATATTTAGTTGGTTTCGTTGCTATGTATATGATAAGAAAGGAGTTCTATGCGGTAAAACATTTGAAAACCACTAGTCTTGAAACTAACCTCTTGCTTTATTATCAGATTGCGGCGGAGTCATTGACGGTACAGTCACCGAAATCACATCTCCTGGCTATCCAAACGGCTACCCACCGGGCATGGATTGCGAGTGGCTAATCACAGTTCCTTATTGGGAAATAATGCAGGTATATTTATATACGAGCAGTTTTTTTATGAAAATAGTATATGTCCATTTTATTTACAAAGAAATATTTAAAGATGGGTAGTCAGAAAAATATTCTTATATATTAATGCGCTCATTTTCTGTTTTTTAGCCCTTTGCACTACGAATTGTAATTCAACTTTAATACCAGCAGCTCTTAATAATTTTAAGCATTTTATTTGAACTTTACTTCAACTAAAAATAGGACAATTTAAATAAATAGAGGAAGAAATGAACTCAATTACATATCAGTTTTATTTGATGTGGTTGAATAATATTAAGAAACAGACGTTTCTCAAAGACTATTTGCAGAAAAATTTGTCAACATTACTTAAGATGCATAATCCATGACAAGAGTTAATTGAAATGCAGTTTTCTTTCAAGCTTTCACGGTCTCATTAGCCCTCGTGTTGCAAAAAGTAGACCGTAGCACTTCAAACCAAACCAAACCTTTCAATCTTTCTTTGTATAATATTTGTTATAAGTCGTTTTGTACTGATCAGATTTACTATTGAATTTAACAGAATGTTCTTGTAATTGTAATTTTTAAATATTTCGTATTTATTTTGTAATAAAGTGTAGCAAATTCTTGAAGGAAGTTGCAGTGGATCTCAGCACGGTGGCCTGGCTTGTTAGGTTTAAATGTGTTAGGTTAGGCAGATTTTTTCCTGTATTGTGGGTTACTGTGGTAGATATTGTCCGTTTGTACTAAGTCGCCGGATGATCAAATGAACAAAAGATTAGGGCGCTGATCTTCAGCACTGGAGTTTGTGGGTTCAAATCCCAATATGGCATAGATATTCGTAACCGTTCGGAATCGGCTGTAAGCCGTAAGTCCCGATCTCATTAGGCCTCGAGTTACAAAAGAGTAGACCGTAGCGCTCCAAAGCAAACCAAACCAATCACAAATCACATTTTATAAGTGAGACTAATTCGCGAAACCTAAGTAAAATAACTGAAATATTCGTAGCCTTAAGTTGAGGCTGTTCGACCTTCTGTGTTGAACATCTAAATTTTTACCGAATTGTTTTGTATTGCAAAGACAATTTATATGTGTGTTACTTATTGATATCACTAATTGCATTTTACATTTTTATGCTCAATTGGACTTGTTAGTGATTGTTGGTATCATAGAGAAAATTGTTTTACTGGTATTTATAACACATTCTGCATAGAAATAGCTTAATCTCATGACATACAATGACGAGTTAGGGCCGTCATTTATTTCATGTGCCACAATAGATTTTGGTGAGTCTAAAGGTACCTATTATAGCACGTCCTGTATACGTGTTGGAAAAGCAAGAAAAGTCTACGATTCCTTCAACTAATGACTCATGCGTGGATTTCTCGTGTGAAAGCAGAATATTTTCAACCGTTAAATGCATTATGTATCTTCAACCTAAATCTAAATAACTGGTTTTAACTTTTCGCTATTATGTGAGAAATCCGGGTATTCTTCACCGAGAATAGAATTTTTAGGCTGAATTAGTTTCTTAACCATCGCTTACAGGTTGACGTGTGATTAGGCCTTAACTTATTAAGAGCTGTTTCGGCGTATGCCCTGCAGTATGTTATTAGGCTACTCAGCACCTTCACTTATGCGTTGAGCCAAATTAAACAGAATTTTTCGGATGCATTGAATTCGATTTTATTTGTATTTTAAGGTGTTCAAGGAACTGAGGAAGAGTTGATAATATGCTAATATTACCGCATAAAGAAACTGAGCCAACGAGCTCTGTGGCCGAATGGTCAAAGCACGAGACCCAGACTCAAAGTTTGTGGGTTCGATGCTAGCCATGGTGGTTGATCCAAAGTATGGATTTTTAATTTTAAAATGTTATTTATTGTTGCCTTATGTTCTCGAACATTCTAGATCTTTCTTTATTATGTAAATTAGTTATTTCTCGAATATTCTGTTCGGGTTTAAAAGCTGATACCCACTAATTGTAGGCAACTTCTCGATCTTGTAAAGTTGAGAGTTGCTACTTTGCTTCAATAAATTCGTCTGTTAGGCTAAACGGTGTGTTCATAGCTGCTAAGTTCAACAAAAATCTTAGAATTGATCATCTCTTAGAACTAGCTCAATATGCAAACTCTAATAATCGTAAAAGACCGATGGCCATCTTAGCCCAAGATTACTACGATTAACTCCATTCGTCACTCTGCTCCCCGTCGATAAATTCAATTGGTACTCCCTGAATCCTGCCCCACTGCCTTGATTTTTCTCCCCCCCCCCTTAACTCACTTGCCTGTACTTCTCCTCAAGCAGCGCTTCTCGCGGCCACATTTTGGTGGGTCACTTACTAAGATTGCCATTGGTCCTCAGCACAAACTTGATTCGCTGAGATTTTCTCGGCTGAATCGCATCAACTCTTGCTAGCTTTCAGACGTCAGCTTTGCTACGTGTTCACTTTTAAACTTCCTCAGAAAAAAAAGAGCTTTTATTTCTTAAAACTTTTATTATCTAACTGTGCATTTTAATATCTCTAGTGTTCCACTAGTAGCTGTATCCCATCCATAACTGGATATTCTCCTTATGTTTACTTATTTCACCTTTATTTTTGTACCTCCTCGCCTAAACTCAAGCACCCCTTCCCTTATTTTATTATCTTTTATTTCCATGTTCGAGCCAAATAAATCCATATATTGTTTTTGCCAAACTCCCATGTAGTGCAGAACTAGAGGGCTAGGCCCAGGCAGTTCTGTGCCAAAACCATCCTGTGGTCCTGTGGTACGGTGTGTTCTTTCGAATCTTTGTGACAATATGGAAGCTGCTGCATTTTATAAAATGGTGCACAAGTGACTTACGACAATGCGACTAACCTATTAACCTATGTTTACATTTTTTCAAAAGGTTTTTTTATGATATCAGTAGCTTCCAACTAAAGTGTTCTGTCTTAAACCAGATAAACATCCTCGATCTACGTTTAGAAGATGACTGCTCAAAAGATTATTTGGCGGTTCGCAATGGGTTTCAGTTACAGAGTCCCATGGTTGGCAAGTTCTGTGGCACCCAGACAGTTGCTCCCATTACTTCTTCGAGACAGTTTATAAGTATCGTATTTCACTCTGATAATTTTGGATCAGCTCCAGGTTTTAGAATATCGACTACTGAAATACAAAGAGGTAAGCAGTATTTTTTTGCCACAATTATTTTATTTTATTTCAAAAATAGCACAGGATTTGTTTTTAGCATTCGTACTGAAATTTTAGGTGAATGTGGAACTCTTTTCTTTCGAGTCCCATGAAAGAATTTTATACCAATTTTTTTTAGAAATTAGGTCATGAATATCTAGTTTGTAACCAAATCGTATTTTAGCTTAGCGTAATAACAAAACGTGGGCTTATACTAGTTACCGTAAAATAAAAGGGAATTAGGTTGGTTTGAAACACTAATTCCAACATTTTCTGAAAAAAGGTCCAATTATATTGAGGACTACCTTAAATCCCAATTCCATTGGCTGCAAACATCTACGACATTAGTGGAATTTAGATTACCCGATTATCAGTCCATAATTTATTCTGGCTTATTTCGAAAAAGGATCGTACACTACTGTAAACTCTATCACGTGAAATATACTCAGAACAATACCTTATATTAATTGCCACAAGCAATTTATGAGCACATTTCTATAAAGATCTATTCAAAACGTATGATATTTTTAATGGATCTTTTCTTAAACTTTAATTTTTAAGGCCTTTTAAAAACTTTTCATGCTTTTGACATAAAACTTTTTAAATAAGAAGCATAGTGCTAAGACAGTTACTTAAGTAAAACTTTGAGGAAAATACTAAGAAGCAAACTAAAGAGTAGACGAACTCAAAGACGTGCGCATTTTCTCAGAAAAAAAAGAGCTTTTATTTTTTAAAACTTTTATTACCTAACTGTGCATTTTAATATCTCTAGTGTTCCACTAGTAGCTGTATCCTATCCATAACTGGATATTCTCCTTATGTTTACTTATTTCACCTTTATTTTTGTACCTCCTCGCCTAAACTCAAGCACCCCTTCCCTTATTTTATTATCTTTTATTTCCATGTTCGAGCCAAATAAATCCATATATTTCTTTTGACTATGCACCTGTTTTTTTAAACATAGAAGTTTTCTTTCTCTAGAAATTAAAACAAACTGATTGGTGAAAAAAACTCATTCTTTTATAGAAATATTTTCAACAACTGGAGAATTTTTTGAAGTATAAAATACCATAAGATAAAAAAGGTTATATGGGAAGTAGTTGCCAAAATTAAAAGAAAGGACAGAGTAGGGAAATAAATATATAGAACATTATTTCTGGCAGAGAGTAAGCTGAACTGTACCATCTTATTTAGTAGACATATACAAAATATTTCTATAAAATCTACATTTTACAGTATTTGAAGATAATGTATTTTATTACCTGTAAATCATACATGTTTTACAATTCTTCTTAAACTTTTGTATTACCTGTATATTATATTTTAACTAGTTTTACTGTTTTACCATGCCATGTTTTCGTTATTTCTAAAACGTAAAACTATAGGACGAGATTGTCAGGTACCTCTCATTTATATTCCCAAAAGTGAGTCCATGGCAAGAAATAATTTTTTAGATTAGACAATATGTAGCACCCACCGAAATCAAATTGTTAACCATTTTCTTTCGCAATTCAACGCAGTGAGTTGCAATTAAGACGCGGGTCAGATGTCAAGTTGCTTTTGTCACAAAATCGCTAGCGAAGTGCTGCACACTTCGGCAGGCAGTTCTCACAGAAATGACACTGACGTGCATGGCACGTCAACTGAGAACTGATGATTTTCTTTAAAATACTCTGCTTCAAGTACAGTAATCCAAAATCAACTTTTATTCTAAAGTGGAAAGTTAAAAAATGAAGTTATCGACACTATTCCTACAATTAGAAAGCCGAACGATGGCCTATTGGGTAGGGTGCTGGCCATCGGTTCGAATTCCACTGAGACTTGGATGTTCGTAGCCGTTCGGAATCGGCTTTAAGCTGTAGGTCCCGGTCTCATTAGCCCTCGTGTTGCAAAATAGTAGACCCTATCAAACCAAACCAAACGTACAAATAGAAAGAGAAAACGAATTGGAGCAGATAGCGATTTCATTGAAATTATTTTTTCACTTCGCAGAAGGCGTAGGATCATATCTGATGATGAGAAAAAAAAAGCAAAAATGAAACTTATGGGTATAGAAAGACAAACAATAAGTAAAACATGGAAATATTCATGAATTTCTAGAATAAATTAACTATTTGGACAAATGGAATACTAACTGAACACTTTTCGAAAATCATTGTGAAATCAATGTAACTACTTGTTACAAGAGTTATACGATCCAAAATGAAGCTCTCAAGTTAACGCAGTGAGTTGCAATCAACTTTTTTGGAAGGCACTTTTGTGAATTGCTTGCTGCTCAAGCGTTTAAAACAGCTTTCCATGAGCAAATTAAGAGCGATGTATGCCTTTTACAGCTAGAATTATTTCCCACAATAGCACATTCAAATGTCATTGAGTGTGCTTGTTGAGATTCATTTAATTTTCAAATGTTTCCATTGTAATTAAACAGGTTGTGGTGGATCTATTCACTTCCCTCGAGGCAACATCACTTCTCAAAATTACCCATCTAGGTATGGTAATAATGTCGAGTGCGTGTGGACTTTTGACTATGCACCTGGAAATCTGGTTCAGATCATATTCAATGGACGCTTCGACTTAGAAATGGATGAAAACTGTGCAAAAGATTACTTACGGGTAAATATCCGCTTTTCATTTTCTTCAGAATTTTTTTTATTATTATTATTCAGGGAGTGTTTTCTCAAGTCGCATAACTGCTTAAATGGTAATGCTGTCAATATTCTATTAACCATCATCATCATTCATGGCACGACAGCTAAGGGTGTGCCGAGGTCTTCTGAACCATTCGATTCCAGGCACCCCTGCTTGTATCCAGTCTTCTCCAATACTTGGTCTTAAAGACAAAACAGTTCTCTTCGACTTTAATACCCCTTTGAGGTTTCGGTCTCCCCTTTCGTCTTGTATTATTTAGTCTAGCTGAAAAGATTTCTTTCAGTTTGCTACTGTTGTTCAACCCTCCCTACCCAATTAAGGTGGTTTTGTATTTGTGAAACAACATCTGGCTCCTTAAACAATCTGTACAGTTAGTTCAATGTTGTACCTTCTACGTCAAATACCATTTTCATGGATTTCTCCAAAAATGCTTAATATTTTTCTTTCGAAAAAATTTAAAATATTTCTGTCCTACTTAGTCATAGTCCAGGTCTCTAAAGCATGGGTTAAGACAGTACGAATGAGGATTTCGTAAAGTAGTAACTTTATCTTTCTAGATAAAGATCAGATCTAAGTTAATGTCTTATTCCATAAAAAGCCTTATTAGCATCAACTATTCGTCTCTTTATTTCAGAAATTCAATCTTGTCTTTGTTGAACGTTGATCTTGAATAAATAAACTCGGTAACTGCTTCAAATTTACATTTCCCAAGTGAGAGACGAGATTACGTGCAACTATTTCTAAAGGCATGCATATACTTCGTTTTTTCTTGGTTAATTATATGGCCCATTGGTTTAGCCTCTCGATAGCCCCAAATGCTTTCAATAGATATTTTTGCTTCTAAGAACAAAATGTTTTTAACGTTTGAATATGTTAATTAAAGCACCAAAAACAGCACCTATAGTTATAATGTTATATACTATTGATTTAGTCCTAGTGTTTTCAAGTGGTCGTAATTGTGAAACATTAGTCTTCTACACACGCCGCTGAAAAATAATTTTTTGCTGCTTTATACGTATAGCCTTCTATGCTTAGGTATGGTTACCTGCTTTCTAAGTAGTAGTTTTATTTTACCTCCGTATATTATTATCCTTTATAATCATTAGATAATAAATATTTCTTTTTGGATATTAATTCTGCAATAACTAAGAAGCTATTTAGTTTGAAGAACACTTTGTTGCACTATTCCAATATTATAAATTTAATTATGGGTTTAAGGAACACGTGGACAACTTAAGAAGCAAGTTCCTATAGCTGTACCATTTTTTTAATTACTTTTGCCAATTTTCAATCAAATATGTATACTCTTTGGATCTATTTTCCAGAAAACGAAGACTTTTTCTAAAGTTTTGACAAAATATTTTTGCAGATTTCTGATTAATTTGTAAGTTTTCTTTAGTGGTAGGACTTGAGAAACCTTCCTCAATTATTTATCTTTCAGCTTTGCTTATATTAACAGTGTCTTATGTCGTGCGTGAGTGAACACCATAATTCAAAAGACACTATGACTTAACCAGTTAAGTTTCTTTGTTCTGCCTATTGTGCCCACAAATAAGCGTTTTCTTAAAAACCCGAAAAGTTTACGGGCAAACTGCGTGGTGGTAAAACCCATAATTCCCTAAATTTAATTCCTTCAGAACTATGATTATATATGTATATGATAAAACAATTTTCCCGTCACAACCCACAGAATCATGTATGTGATATGCCATTTTCGGTCTTAAAGCCTAAAATCAACGGGTGGGATTTCAAGTTGGAACGATTTTATTTTAAAATTTCAAGCAACAGTAGAAGGAAACTGTGAAATCCATTATATTTTCGAATGATGTTCGACGGATCATTGACCTTCAATATGGGCTTTCGATTCAAAGATATGTATATGTAATATAGGAAGGGAATAATATTGTAAGTGTAATACAGGAATAACAGATCTAGGAATAAGCCCCCCGAAAACAAAAAGTAATAAAGGAAAAAACCCACAAAGACCCTAAGTGTGAGAAACAAACAAAACCTCCAGCAAACACACAGATGGAAACCACCTGTGGGCTATGAAGACGCAATTTTAATCCCCTCTTGACGTTACAGAAGTCTTAAAATCAAACGGGTTAATATCCCCCGTGACACTATAGTCACATAACTTGCGGGGGTTATTTTCAATTATTACTTTTTGTTTTCGGAGAGTGTATTCCTAAATCTGTTATTCCTATATTTCACTTACAATATTATTCTCTTCCTATATTACACACACATATATATATACACATACACATATTTTTGGGGGGAGGAGGAGAGGACTTAAGGTAAATTACGAACAATTACATGTCTTCGATTTATTCGGGAGGATTGAGCACGTCTTTTATTGTTTGCTTTGTTCCTGATTTCTGTGCACATGTTTGTATATGAATACAACTGCAAAACTTTTTTCATTAAAATGAAATAATTTTCTTTAAAATAATATTATAAGATAACTTGAAAGAGGGGAGATATACGGTACTAAATTCCCATCTATGTCGATTTCTGACGTCATTATGATGTGGAAGTCATATCTCGATCGCAATATGGTAATAGCCAGTGTAAATTAACCCTGACATATTGCTGTCAGAGTTTATTTGACCCAACAAAAATATAGATTCCGAAAAGGATTTACATATATTTGTATCTTTCAGAAATATTTTTTAACTTATTCCTAGTGATTCAGGTCGCAATGACCTGATTCAAAAGAACATTTACTTTCACTTACATACTTTAAACTTTGTTCGCAACAATTCAAAAGAAAAAAATAAAAATAACTACTCTAAATTATCCTTTTTCGACACTTGTTTTGTTGACACATGTGTTTAGTCACGTAAAAGGAAAGTCCATGCAAAGCTGCTTGATACTTCTGCTTACAATAAATAAACTTACTCTATGAAGTTCAACACACAGAAAATAGAATGAAACTGGCCAAATGAAGGCTATTTATGGAAGAATTGGGGATATCAAAAATTTTTCCACGTACAGTGATCCGTTGTTTTTCGAGGATTAATGGGGACCAAAACCTTCCACGAAAGCTGAAAAACAGCGAAGTAGGATATGCCCTTAGGAATTTTAGCGTATACGGGTATACGAATGTTTTAAATATGTAAACAGCATTTATACTTTAAACATTAAGAAAAAAATTACAAAAGTATGCGTATTTACTTAAACGTGTCAGTGATAATTAATAAGGTTAATTACAAAACCTTATAGAATAATAACATTAATCAACATTGCTTTCTGAAACAGGCGAAGAGTCTTGTGTTGATGGCGGAGGAGAGGCTCTCACTTGACTCTTAGAAGTTTTAGGCTCAATCGGAGACTCTTCTGCTGGAGGCGCTGACGGTAGAGCCAGGGGACTTTACCTTGAAGAGAAACATAGGGATGGGTAGTTGTTGTCTCTGTTTTTCTTTTCCTTCAGAATTCCCCTGTACAAGGATATAACCCTGTCAACGCCCTCGTCAATATCTTGTGCAAATTCTTGCCATGTTGCAGATTCTTCAGGGTAAATCCAAGCTTTTCAGTTTGTTCTTCGACTTCCTCTTCATTTTCTTCCTCACTTGCAGACTTTACCATCTCAAGAGCCCGTGGAATGTACTATGAGTACAACTTATCTCTTTGTTTGACTTGTTGAGATCCTTCTCTTTCGTGCATCAACATGAAACAAAGCTCATTTTCACAATGTGGCTGCCGATATGGTTGTATTTTTTCATTTTTATTTTTTGATGAATATTTTGAAAAAACTCGCGAAGCACTGAAGCCGCAAAACATGAAAGAAACATGTAGAGAAATAGTTTCTCAAAATAGTTGTCGAACAATAGGCCGTTAATGTAAAGATACTTGAGTTTGAATTTTAAAAAAACTTTGAATTAAAAAAACCTTCCTAGAATATAACACTTTTTGATAGTAATGGTTTATTGTACTGCGTTGTGAACTCGGGCAGGTATTTCTTCCAAAACAGGAATGTGAGAACTACTTTTCATTCCTTTTCAGACCTGCTATTCTTTGACAACTATTTAATATACAGAACATATATATTCTGTTGGGGGCTACCCCAGCAATCCTTGCGGTATAGGCCTCATATCAACGTCTCACCTGGGGAAAGAGTTCGGCATGTCCTGGGTTAGCACAGTAGTCCTTCCGGATTTTCCATTAAGTGGAGTTCCTTGTCCCATAACCATTATTGTTCTAACTAGCCGAGCTGAGGCGGGGGTGTTAACATTTATTTATGTATCTAGTGGAAGTTACTCCGGAAAAAAGAAGTAAGAAAATTTTCCTTTGACTCAACTGAATCTTTATGTTAATTTGGAACTGTATCTATTCTTGTTGCAGTTTGATGAGATGGACAGAGACGGCAGATGGGTGGAAGGAGAGAAAAAGTGTGGTTCCGTCACGCCTCCAACGTATCTCAGTAAATCCAACAAACTTAGACTCACGTTTCACACTAATGATCGTGTCACTGGTGACGGCTTCAATCTGACTTATCTCTCGAGTAAGTAGGAAGGAAAATGAAAATATTGAAGTAAAATGTTTAGATGAATATATTTTATATAAACACTAGCCACCCAATCTTTGATCTGGGTAATTAAAGTTCCCAAATAAAGCGTTATAACAACTACTGTATAATGTTTTAGTACGTGTGGAATGTTTTAGCACTTTTTATTCTTTGTTTTCAGTATAGCTTACTCTATAAATCGACAAAAATTGAATATTCTAAAAAAATATGCCCAGTTTTATAAGTTACTTCAATAGGAGAATGATTGAGGAAAATGGAATGCTGCACCTGGAAAGTTTGTTGGTCACCAATAAAGAATAAAAAGTCTAACATTAAAAAGTATTTTTTTAATTTTAAAGCAGTAATATATTTTATAAGTTCAACTTAAATAAAATTAAATAATCTTTAAATTTTACCTAGAACAATGGTTGTCAAGCTTTTTTACCCCACGAAAATCTATTCACATCACATACATAGCAACGGAATCCTTGAAAAAATATTACTAAGGGCCTATTCTTAATCACTGATGAGTCATAAGCATAAAACTTAACAATATAAAGCAGAATAAAAATGTAGATTGTACTGACCAAAAGTGACACGGAAGCATGAATTTTTTAATGAAATTCCACAAGTAAAATGATACATTGAAGAATGTTTCATTATTTCTTGTGGTGTATCATCGTGTGTGGTTTGGAAGACTCACTATCTAATCCTTTTTCTGTTCCATATTGTTGAGCTTCTGACGTATTAATTACTATTATTAATACCATATAAGGGATAAGGGGGAAATAAAGAACGAGTTTCCTAGTTTTCTTGAAAACTTCGATGGTCTTTAAAAATTTCTCGAGGAACCCTTGGAAGGACGTTATGGAACGCACTTTGTGAAAGCCTAATCTAGATTATGAAGTATATGCTTAACTGGACTTTACAGGAGAAAACAAATTACATATTGTTGAACAAACTCTGGTAGTTTGAAGGTCTTTTGCCTCCTTAATCCATGGATTCATTTCTTCTTTGTCAACATGTTACAGAACAATAGTTCTTTCTTAAATTTTAAAGATCTTCTATGTATATCAGTACCATAGTTTTGGCATTTATATTTACTTCAGGCCGTGACGGTTAATCTGCATAATTCACAACACAGATAATCCGATACTGGTTAATCGAGTGTCTACTGTATTAAAAAAATTACTAATGACTAACCATGACTTTTATTATAATGGTTGAAAAGGATTATTCTATGAACATTGTAGGAAATCAAGTATATAAATGTATTTTATTTTCAATTTACTTTTCAGCCTGTGGTGGCAACTTTACAGATCAACGAGGATTTATCATATCGCCTAACTACCCTAACTTCTACACTGATAGCTTAGACTGCACTTACGTTATAGGCAAAAGTGAAGACTATGTTACAATACAGTTTGATGATCTGTTCACCATTGAAGGTAAGTAATTAAGTGTACCCGGTACTCTTTGAATATTTTTATAAATTTAAAGTCTTTTTTATTAATTATATTCCATATCCTTAAATAGGAAAGTAGACATAATTTGTTCTCGGGAGGGTTCAAAGCCAAAGTACAGTGAACTTTCAATCTTATAAAAAAATATTCTTTACCTTCACACATTACACAAAGTACATACATATAAAAGGTTTATACATCCATCTATAACTTTTAATTCACTTCAAATATGTCACTTAAATATGTTATAAAGCGAATCAGAAACGTTAAACATCATTTCATTGTATCCTAAAAAATATATTTCAATTGTATTATCTTTGTATCTTTTATTTTACACTCTAAGTTTTTAACAGGTTTAAATTCGCCTGGCATATACTAGAGCACATTTTATTTAAGCTCCTGTATTTACCAGATCAATTTTAATTAATTTTATGAATAAGTAGGAAAAAAATGCTGATAAAGGAAGTATGACTTACCCTTTTATTATTTTTTTTACAAAATAGCAAAATTTGTATGTCAACAAAATTTGAAAACAGTATGGAATAATCAGCAATTTATAAAGTAACGTTTTGTTGCTGTTTCTGATGCCACTTGGTCAAACCAAGCACGATTGGGCTACTCGTATTAAGGGAAAGGGGTGGGCATTTCGTTTTAACGAGCACCACAAGAGGAGAAAGTGTGATTTTTGCTCAAGTGGGTCCTCGTAATTTTGAAGCAAGGACCAAGCAGAAAACCCATAGGCTTGGAAGGCCACCCCCGGAGGTATTGATTGAGAAATTGGAAGCCATTGTGTCCACTAACATATTTTACGTGACCCAGTCACCTTTAACGAACACGGCAGATCTTAGGCCGGCTCGGGCTCTAAACCCACAACCTTTCAGTTACGACAGCGTTGCCTTTACCAACTAGCACAGCTCAACTAATGTTTTATAATAATGTACTTGTACCGATATACTTTTCCTGATGGTGCCCCGTGATGCTATTTACCTTTATGTATATGTAAACAAAAAAAAAAAGATTTTTTCCGTGGAAGAGGGAAATATGTACCGATGTACTTTCCCACAATGGTCAGCACGTGCATACACAGCTGTGGGCTAAATTTCCAAGAAGAATTTAGGTGCAGCTGTTGAATTCGAGATTTCGTGGGGACCCCTGCGAAGCAGTTATAGATCACGGAGTAGCCCACGTGTAACGGTCAAGCCCAGACAGGGATGTGGCTGTGAGATATGTTGGAAGGGGCTAAGCAATGTCAACTTTCACCAAAGGGGCCATTTTAATGAGTTTACCTGCACACCCGAAGGGGATGCAGATATGGGAAAATTTCACCAACAAATGACTGGGATAGAGAAAAAAAAGGGCGTTGAACCGAGGTGAAAATGTAGAAAAGAAAGTTGGGGAAGCAGGCAAAGTCGGGATTCAACAGTTGCTGGACATCGAAATCCCGTGTCCGCATGCCCGAACCGACGTCCTGTACACCCGCACCGACATCGAGCCGGTTGATAGCCCTAGCCTTCTCCTGTGTAATTATTGGAGGTAAGCTTAATAATAGCCCCGTGTGGTGACCGGGGGGGGTAAGAATAGTCCCAACGTAACCTATGCGTGTCGTAGAAGGCGACTAAAATGGACCCAGTCCCTGGGGATATAACCGAGTTGTTCTTGGGGCTAACTACCCCACCCCAGAAAAAACCTACAGTTCAGAAAACTCAGGAAGCTAACACCGGACAGCACAGGGAGACGACATGGCACGAAAAAGGACTTGAAAATAGGAACCTGGAATGTACGGACCCTGTACAAGGGTGGAGCTTTGAAGAACTTGATTGACATTTTTACATCTTATAATTTGGATTTAATGGCAGTGCAAGAGATAAGATGGCTGGGACGCAGTGTTCTAGAGAAAAGGAACTACAGTTTTTATTACAGTTGTAATGACACACAACATCAGTTTGGTACAGGTTTCGTTGTGTCTAAAAAGATCAGGGAAAGAGTTTAGATTTTAGACCTGTGAGTGAACGATTATGCAAACTAAGACTAAGGGGAAAACTACAAAATATTAGCGTAATCTGCGCTCATGCGCCCACAGAAGAAAAACCTGAATCAGAGAAAGATGGTTTTTATGATGTACTGGAAAGCATTCTTACCAGATGCCCAACAACCGATATTAAAATTGTAATCGGTGAATTCAATGCCAAAGTCGGTATTGGTGATGATATGAAAGACTCTGTGGGGAACCATAGCCTTCATGATGAATGCAACGATAACGGAACAAGACTGGCAGATTTCGCTTCAGCAGCTGGTTTGAGTATTGGTGGAACATTCTTTCCACACAAGGAAGTACACAAGTTTACTTGGAAATCACCAGATAATAAAACAATGAACCAAATAGATCACGTTTTGATCGATAGGAGACACAGAAGTAGTCTGATGGATGTACACAGCTATAGAGGTGCTAACACAGATTCAGATCATTTTTTGGTTATATCTAAAGTTAGAGCAAAGATCATTAGATTTTTTACGAAACGTAAGCAAGAGGGAAAGAAACTAAATTACGAAGAATTAAAAAAGCCAGATATTCTAAATATGTATAAAAATAGTATAAAAACTGGTCTTATAAGCGGGGACTACGTTCAAAGGGAGGAACATCAATGGAAAGACGTTGCTCTGGTAATAAATAATGCTGCTACTAAGACGATACCAGAACTAACGAATAATAAAAAGACAAATGGCTGGTATGATCTTGAATGTGAGGAAATGACAGACAGAAAAAATCAGGCCTACAAGACCATGATCACTAGGCACTACACCAGAAATTCAGTGGAGAAGTATAGAGATTTGAGAAGAGAGGAAAAGAGGATGCATCGAAAAAAGAAAAAAGCTTTTATGGAAGAAAAATATAGGGAAATTGAGAACAGAATGACGCAAAAGGAAGCACGTAAATTTTATCAACTGGTTAATAAAGTAAGAAAAGACTTTCAATCTAGAACTATGACCCTAAGAAAAAAAATGGTGAACTAACATGCAATAGCGTAGAGATAATGGATAGGTGGACAGAACACTTTAAGAAGTGCTCTATGGCAGAGATCATCCAATTGTAGAGAATGAAAGGGGTTGCTGCAGAAACACCTAACGAAGACACAGATAAGCCTACATTATTTGAACTAATAAACACTATAAAGAAGTTGAATATGAACAGAGCCCCCGGCCCTGATGGAATAAAGGCTGAACTGTTTAAAGCTGATGTGCCGGAACTGAATAAAGAGCTTTTAAAGGTAATTTGTGATGTGTGGAATCGTGAACAGATGCCCATTGAATGAGGGTTCAATTTGCACCATCCACAAAAAAGGAGACAAGCTGGACTGTCAAAACTACCGTGGCATCACGCTTCTTAATGTGACTTTTAAGATCTTTTCTAACATTTTATTTCGTAGGCTTCTTCCCTACGTCACGAATATCATAGGAAAATATCAATGTGAATTTATGGAGGGAAAATCCACCACAGACCAGTTACACTCAGTGCGACAAATCTTTGAAAAAAAAAACAAGGAATACGGAATTAATACATACCACCTATTTGTGGATTTTAAGTCAGCGTATGATTGTATCAACCGAAAGAAACTTTTTGAGGCAATGGGTGAATTTGGCATCCCGTCGAAACTCATCAATCTTGTCAGGATGACCTTGCGAAGTGTTAATTGTAGAATTAAAATAATGTCTAATGTTTCTGAAGTCTTCTACACTGAAAGAGGACTTAGACAGGGTGATTCTTTGTCATGCATCCTATTTAACATAGCCCTTGAAAAAGTTATTAGGGACTCAAGGCTCAACTACAGAAACACAATTCTACACAGATCCACGCAACTACTCGCATACGTCGATGACATAGATATAATTGGCAGAACAAGAAAAGATGTCATAGAGGCGTTTGTTGCTCTGGAAACTGCAGCAAGAGATATTGGATTAACAGTAAATTAAGAGAAAACTAAGTTTTTAGTGGTAAGCACGAAAGTCCATAATGTACAGCCTCTTCAAATTGGAAATTTTATTTTTGAGGGTGTAACTCAGTTCAAATATCTGGGAGCACTCATTAGCAGTAAAAACGAGATTAAAGTTGAAATTGGTAACCGCCTTTTGATGGCAAACCGATGTTATTTTGGGCTAAAGAACCAATTAAAATCAAAAATTATCTCTGTTAACACGAAAATAAATTTATATAAGACATTAATTAGACCAATAATTTTATATGGAAGCGAGACATGGGCGATGAACAAAACTGAAGAGAACAGGCTCCTAATTTTTGAAAGAAAAGTTTTAAGATGCATTTTTGGAGCAGTGAAGGAAAACAACGTCTGGAGAAGTTTATACAATCATGAAATTTACTTAAAATTTAGACAGCCTAACATCTTAAGAGTCATAAAGTTCTACAGAATCAGATGGCTGGGACACATTTTTCGAAAAGAGGACCAAGAGCCTGTTAAAAAATTGACGTTTTCAAAGTTTGAGGGTAAAAGCAAACGAGGAAGACCACCAATAAGGTGGATGGATTGTGTTGAGAGCGATTTGAGAGCACTGGGCATTAATAGATGGAGAAACATCACGTCAAACCGTGCTGAATGGAGAGAGCTGACAGAGAAAGTCTTGGCCTCCAGTAGGCTGTAGTGCTGCTGAAGAAGAAGAAGCTTAATAATATTCATAATTATTACCTTGGGTCTCCGAATCTTTTGTCTACCTGGTGTAGGCTTTCCTACACGAGGTACGACAGAGGGGATGGGTAGCAACAGCAACTTCATAATTTTTATTTCTGTTTTCCATTGTTTTTCCTAACAGAAGAACAGAACATCTGGATAGTGAAAATGAAATAACCTTAATTTTAAAAATATTGTTTTTAATTTTTATCAGCATGTACGTCTTTTTGCAGCTAAAATAAACCATTCACTGTTGCCTTTAAATTCTTTTTAAAATATTAGATCCTATAGACTAATTGGGTACATTTAAATAATACACTAAAAAATATTGTGTGTATGCGCCTGTATATTGTATTTAATTTTTTTTATTACAGGTCACGAAAACTGTAGGTTTGATTACATCGAAATCTTCACGAAAGACGAACAAGAAATCAACAAACAGGGTCGATACTGCGGGGATATAGTTCCAGCTGCTAGGACGTTACCAGGTCCAGTCATTGTGAAATTTAGAACAGATTTCTACTACGAGGCTCATGGATTCAAGATGAATTACGACATTCTCAGTAAGTGTGATCTACCTGGTGTTTCATTATTCTTCTCTCTTAACGGGTTTCACTATTAACACTAGATTTACGGATGTTGATCATATACCTATTTTTACTGAAGTGAGCCAATTTGACTCATACAAAAAAATTGAAGTCTTTTGCAAAGAAAATTGTTCTAAATTAATTTAAATAAAATGTTTATTATCAAAAAATTCATGGAAAACATTTTGACGTATAAAATGTGTTTTTGAAGCAAATTTTCCTCAAACATTTCTATTATATTTAACACAATGGTTTCTACATATGTTTCTTTTGCATGGTTGTTAAACTTGACAATTCTTCCGTGCGTCAGTAGCATGAATTTCTGTCATTGGAATAGAAGTGTTTTCGATTTCTTTTCTATATTTACTTTATGCTATACTTTATATATTTTATATTTACTTTATACTATATTTATTACCATGTTTATTTATTTTCATATACATTCTATGAGTCAAATTGGCTCAAAACCGTGAAAATATGTATACCACATCTGATAATGGGAAATGAAGGGTGTCTGCAGAAAAGGAGTGAAAGTTTATATATATTTTTTTACTTAACTATAAACCAACGCATGGCTTTGAAAAGTAATATTAAAGTTATATATATATATATATATATATATATATATATATATATATATATATATATATATATATATATATATATATATATATATATATATATATATATATATATATATATATATATATATATAAAATTTTTAATGAGACAAATTGGCTCGGTCCGTAAATCTATTGTTAAAGATGAGATAAAGGAATACTTTTCTAGAGTTCTTCGCTTTTTGTATCTTAGATAATATGCATTAAATGCCTACAGTTTATTATAAAATGTGAAATAAATTCTGAAAATCTTATGTAATACGCACAAAAATTAATCATATATTATTGAATTTAATGAAAAATATATAATACTACTTAATGTTGAATTTTAGAATATGTTCTTACGCTCAAGATTATAACTTTATTTTAAACTGTTCCTGCAAAATATATGTAGCCTATTTTTCAAAGTATCAGTATCAACTTGAACCTAAAGTATTTAATTTTAATAGTTCTTACTTGTTAAATAAATAGATAGTTGAAACGAAAAGAAAAATTATAGATTTTCTAGAATATGAGGAGGCATAAAAATTTTTCTTTTCATCTGAAATACTTCAATTTAGGTTCAAATTGATGTTTTTAAATGATTTTACGTATTGTTCGATGTGTGTAATTTTGAATAAATATGCGCACAAGGAGGAAAAACCACGTGTTAATAAAAAGGACTTCAAGGATCTCGTTTATTACACATTTTCCTAAATAACTACCATAAAAAATTATCATCGGGTTTCTCATTCAGTTTTAAAACTAACTGGCTTACTAAGAAAAAAAGAATTATTACTATGCCTCTTTATTAGTATTTAATTTTTTGACTTTTGGATATTATTCCACCATACAAGATATTAACTCTTTAAAGGTCACATACATAAACTCTTTGGAATTTAATGAAATTAGTTTATAAATATTACCTATGAGCCTTATAAATGCAAAATGTATTAAAGTTTTTCTTTACAATCTTTAAAGGGGGTTTGATTATAGGATACCGTAGGAGGGATTGAGGGAGTGGGTTAAACCCCTTGACAAACCCATTCCCTTGCACAGCGGGAACATTATACTTTTTTAAACTTTAATTATATTGGAAGAAAAAAAATAAGTGTTCTTAAAAAATAAATAAATAGTTTAACAATTTATAAGTGTTGTTGGAATAGATATTTTTCTTTGGGGTCATAAGAGAAAAAAATCAAATTATGAACTTTCCAGGAACAGCATGTTTAAAAACATATGTTTCGAAAGAAAAAATAAATTAAATGTAGTACTATCCTTTATTGTAAGTTTTAAATGTCAAAAACATAAAACAAACATTCACATTTCTCAAAAAAATAGAGAAAATGTTTAACATTAGGTATCGCTGCGAAACCTTTGTCTGCTAAAGAGTTAATGATGTTATTTTCTTGAAGATTGTGGAGCTACCCTTACGAGTCTAAATGGAACCATTTCCACACCAAACGCCACGGGAGAATACATTAACAACATGGACTGCACATGGCACATCGTCGGTCTACGCAATAAAGTCATTCAACTCAGGTGAAAACATTTTTATAATTTACTTTCCGTTTTGCTGTGATTTGCTATAACTGGCAAATTACGGGTAATGTGTATTTTCCTTCAGGATGTTGGTCAACAGGATTATCTGGGACTAGACCGTCAAACTTTTAATTCTTTGAGCGAATCCTGAGAGCGAGAGAAATTAATGACTAAAAAGATGTGACGGGATAGATAAAATTGGATTTGAGAGTTATTAACACAATTAAGGAGGAGAAAGTTTACGGATAGAGTCAGATGATATTTTTGTGACCAGAGACATGCGTTTGACAGCAGAGACTCAGTCCTGTCTGTTTTCGATTTGGACCACGCAAATAAATCAAATGAAGATTGCGCGGCCAGTCTCATCTAGGTTTTAAATATTAACTGCATGCTGCTTGCTCTTAGTTTACTGGAGAGTGGAATATCAGTTTTGGTTTAGCCACATAGTAATAGTGTTTATAATGGGGATTTAAGTAAAATCCCAATATAGGTCGTTTGAAAACAACTTTAATGATAGAAAGAACTAAATTTGAAATCTGAGTACAAAGGTTAACTGAAAAAAAGGTGAAATCATTTCATTCTTTACATTAGTACAACTGTTATCCATTCTTTAATAAGTTCATTAATTTTCTTTTTGCTTACATGTTGTCAAAAGCTGTGCTTTATTTTTTTGGGGGGAACCGAGTTTCCCTGGAAATAAGATTTTCATATTTTCTGCATTAGTGGAATATATACTAGGTTCTTGGAAATTTCTAGGCTTAATATCTTTGTGCTTTAAATTAGGCTAAGCATTTTCTATACAGTCAAAAAGAGAAATAAAGGGTAGGTTTGTTAGAATGTACGTATGGTTTAATACACGTATTCATAACACTGAGTTACCGGTAGCTTTAACCCAGGTTATGTTCTTGACCTTAATAGCAATAATTCAACTTAACAATTTAATATTTATAAACATTATTTACAATTTCATATTCATACGATCACGATAGTTCTAAGGCAGCAGCATCTAACAATTAAATTACCTAGCATCATTTAATGATAAGTTTTTTAACTATGAGATAAAGACTACACTCGTAAAAGCAGAGAATTGTAACTTACTCGGACGAAACTGAGAGATAAATCCCGATCAGGAAATGGGTGCACATCAAATAACAAAGACAGTCGTCATTAGAGGGACTGCTTGGGTTGAAGGAGAGACATAGAAATGGGTGCACATCTAATGGCGGATATGGGCATCTGTAGAGGGACTGCTCAGATCCAGATGCTCTGAGACAGCTCTGATTGCTGCTCTGAGACATTAATCCCGGAAACTTCCATTCGACCATTCAAAAGGACAACCGGGGCGTCGTGTTTTACTCCTGGACGGCAGCTAGTTCCTTACCTCCAGTGTCCTTCTCTCCGTCAGCCCTCTCTCCTTTCTCTTTTTTCTCATAGATTCTTTCAATTTCTCATTTGCCTCTCGCCCAATCGTTATGAAGATCCAATCATATTTGACCATAGTAATAAATATTGGGTGTAACCCTTTTGCTATTTGATTACCATGAGCATTCAGGATCTCCTCAGATGTATCCCTAGGTCCTCTATATCAATTTCCCATTGTAACCTCTTCAAGTTGCAGGAGGTCACAGGTCTTGACCTTTTGGCCTTACGTGACCCCTGTACACTGCATCTTAATGTGCCACTCATCAACTTGTCCGTTTGAATTCATTGCAAAAGACCTCACGTGGAGTCTGTGAATCAAGTCATTCTGTCTTTCTTCACAAATCACCTTAATAGCCGCCACCTTAATACCCGCCACATTATAGAGTTCTATTTTTGGCAGGATTAATCGGTCAGGATTAACTTATTACAAGGTTATTTTGGATTATTATCACGACAATACATACTTCTGGGCAACCCAAAAAGGTTTATGGTCAGTAATTTAAAATACATTTCCTCTTACGAGACGTGAGCACCAATCACTGCATTAGTAGCCAGACATTTACAAAACTACAAATCTAAGCAACGAGAGAGCGAGAGTGGTGAAGCCAAGCTCCATCTGGTTCAGATCCTGGCTAGACGTGCATTTATGACCAGAGATGGTCAGCAAGTTGGAATACGAGTCTGGAAGGCGTATGAAACATCTTCTTGTAACCCTAGAAAACATCCAGGATAATCAAGTAGGCCGGAATGTTTTCTTTGTACAAAGCCGAGAGGTGGGAAAGAAATACGGAATCAAAAATCTCCCTTCCTGAGGGTAATCAAAATTGAGGAGATTTCCCCAGCTTGTCGTCATGAGCTTCTTACACTCATCAGGAAAGGCTGCCCAATACAAAGTATAATATTATTTACGTATTCTTATGTATTATTTATGTATTAGTGAAGTGGTTAGTGAAGGTTTTTGGAAGTAAGGCAGTGTCTTGAAAAAAGAATCATTTTATTTTTTGAATCACTTTATTATTTACTATAGTATTCTGGTAGAAATTAATAAAACATAGAAATAAACATTCAACTTGAGCTTGTATATCTGTAAAATAACGTATTTTTCTTTGTTTCAAACGTAAGTTTGTAGAAATAGGAGTACTGTGTGAGGGTATTGAATTAGATGGGATGTTGATTAGTAATTTCTAAACTGCATTCATTTAATGGCACAGAGATTCTACGTACCAGTAACATGCGTTAGTGGATCATAAAATAGCGCTTCGGATTCCATCATCCACTTTGGAGGAACAGTGCGCAGTGATAAGATACAAAAGGAAGAAAGGGTGGAAAAATCTATTCGTAAATGGCGGGCTTTAAGATAAGAATTGTATTAGACCGTGCCAATGTGGGAAGATGGTGTAAATTGTACCTTGCGAAACTTAAAATATTTATTATATCAGCATTTTAGAAATTCCTAATAAAGAAAATAGAGCGTAACAATGAACGAATAGGTAGGACGCTGCTCTTGTGGGTTCGAATTCTATTACTGGCATGGCCACTCGTAATCGACTTTAATCAGTAGATCCTGATACCACTACCCCTCTCGTGTAAAAAAAAGTAGACTGTAGCGCCCTAAACCAAATTAACGACTAGAAAGAACTATGTGCTCTTAACCCTTAATTTGGCTAAGTCCGCTACAACGAAAGATCAAATAAATAAAATCTGCCGGGTTTATGAAAACTTCTATACGGATTAAATATCTAACAAAAACTTTAAAATATATTTCTATTACGGTAAAAAAAAAATTCTTATTTGGCAACACTGTATGTGTCAGTTTGAGACAAAATGGGAAAATAGCAGAAATTAAAAAATATTTGAAAAAAACATCTTGTCAAATTAAGGGTTAAAAGCGGCCGTATCTCAAACAAACCGTTCTACAGTGGCTGTACTGAAAGCCAACGGAGATTTGTGACACTGGAATTTTCAAACTGATCTAACTTTTGGATAAATGCCTCAAACTCAATTGTATTTCATTTATTCGTCGGAGCATCATAAATATGTAATGCTTTCATATCTATTTCGTATTCTTGCATTGTTTATAATTGCAATATAAATTAGGTGCGTAACTTATTTATACACCCTCGTACTTATAATCGATCATAAATTAAGTTAGTAATTATTTATTCTCTAAAGAAATGTATTTTTTCAGGTTCATTTACTTTAATGTGGAAGTTTCGTATAGCTGCTGGAGAGACTACTTGGAGGTGTTCGATGGTAACGATACCAGCAGCCCCTCCATCGGGAAGTTCTGCGGCGATGTCATTCCTACCATCAAATCTACAGGAAGCGAACTCACGCTCAGATTTAAAACAAACTTTAGATTGACGTCGAGGGGATTTTCTGCTTACTACTTTAACACTTTAGGTAAGCCATACTTTTGTCAAAACGAATTTTGATTCTCAGAGGCTACAGTAAATGTAGAAAGTCATTTGGAATGTCATTAACCTTTCGCGCGTGGCATCCTTCTAAATTACATGAAACTGACTCTCACGCTATTAAAACATATTGCAAATATGTCCCCGAGGTTTTTCTGTTCTATTAAAATTACTTGTATTTCATGATTTTCCGTAAAGACGACTATACTTTTAGTTCATAATAGAAAAAAAAATTCATACAACGATGAGGTTCAGGGTCATAGCGTCATAGTTATATGTCCAGTTCTTGGTCCTAAAGAATTCAATACTATTTAACTAATTACAATTTAACTATTACCCTAAATTCAGTATTGGGAAGTGAAGTATTCCTACTTGACTTAATTCTATGTGTTGGGACTCATATTCGTGCTACTCGTTATAAAGAAACCAGGAAAGCCTCAAATAACTTGCTCCCTCGATTGGACAGAAATAGGACCTGAGACAAAACGAAACAATATCTCGTATTGAGAAGAAGATCCGTAACCTACTGTGGTATGTTAGGACTAGAAGTTCAACTGTAGTTATTACTCAACTGTGGTTACTACTGAGTCCCTTTGGTTCATCTTTTACTGTACCACATATACAGGAATCTTTTATTATTTTGAAAGACTAGGTGTCTTGATTGCTAGATTGAATGTTTTAAACGTAACTGTTTACACGTTGAAAAGTAAATATATTTAATTTATGATTCCTTTATTCCATTGAGGAATGCAGATATCTTGTGGGATAGCAAAAAGTTTTCCAACCTATTTATTTTGTTTGAGTTTAACGTGAAATAAAAGATCGAAATGGTTCAAAATCGTTCGCTATTACATAAGAAATAAACAAAATATATTGACGAGTGATGGCATGCTAGTTATTTCCTCTTTCGAAATGGCTTCGTCCATCTCAGAACTGTTTCTGGGGATGACATTTCTCGTAGTTAAGCCTGACCTTGAAACTGCATGCAATTAGTGGCACAGAGATTTTGGTATTTGTACGAACGAGTAACATGCATTAGTTTATGTTAAAATGGCGCTTAGGATTTCATCATCCACTTTAGAGGAACAGCGAACTGTGATAAAAATTTCTTTCTTCAATGGGAAAGGAGGTCGGAGAAATCCGTTCTTAAATTATGGGTTTCACGACACAGATTGTATTGATTGTACCAATGTGGGAAAAATTTACATAAATTATATTTGAGGTCCAATCGCTTGAATTTTTGATGCAATATGAAAAAAAAAACATTCAAGTGATTAACAGAATTAGTATGATACAATGATTTGAGGAGGGTGATACAATAGTTTGAGAACGGTGACACAGTGATTTGAAGACGGTGATACAAGGGTTTCGGAACAACTTATTTTATTCGAATAACGTTTACCAAAAGAAAACCAGCTGTTTTCGAGTAGAATATCGAGAACCGTTCCACTCCATAATTTAGAGAGGCGACTGTAAGAGGTGTACCATAAAAGCGTTGTTCTAGGTTAACCTATATGAGTTTAAAAAAGGCAACACATTCCGTTTACGATTCATTTTACGCAATAAAGAATTCGCGGAATTCTCGTGTTATAGCGAACAGTTTTCAACATTTTAACGGCCTTATCACAAGTTAAATTGGACCAAAATAAATCGATTGAAAATGTTTTTGCTACCACGTGAGAAATCCACTCTTTTTTCCTCAGAAAAAGTGATTTTATACTGAGTCCATTATTTTTTTCAATGCGTACGAGCTGATGTATAATAAAGCCTTAATAAGGAAAATACGTTTATAGAACATTATATTTCTTCATAGAGATACGTGTACTACTAACGGGAGTAAAACTTTTATAGTACTAGACTCAAGACTCGAGTTTGTGTTACATGGACACCTGCATTTTTATATGTAGCGGATATAGATATTTTCCCATAGAGGTGAAGGCCTGACCAAGAGGGGGTGGAAATTCCACCCCGGACCTCGCGATCAGCAGTGGAGGAGAGGCCCGCTCGGGACGAGAGAGAAGGGACATTTCATGACGGAGAGCTGAGACCGAGAAAGGTGCTTTCCGCTCGGCACTATTTGGTTATTCTAGGGGTTTTCAACCATGTTTTGTGGTTAACGATGTTCAGTGTACATATATTAAAAAAATTGTAAATAATAAATATATAATCTAGGACTTTGTCGCTGCAATAATTAATTGTCGGCAAAATAAGCTATCAGCGAACCCACGATATCTGCTCCAGTAACAATAGGCGAGCAGGTACAGAAACAAGGCGCGCGGTCTTCGGTTAAGACAGCCGCACGCCTTTATGTAACAACTTTGATGCCATATTGTTTAGCACATTCAGATTGTTAATTTAGAAATAACCCGTAAGGTTCATACATGTAGGTGGATAAAAGTTTGTAATGTTTTATGATATTTTCATAATTTCACTTGTATCAAGTAAAGGAAGTATTTTACTTGCGAAAATCATCGATCTTCAGATATTAATGGAAAAAACCATTTCTACCTTATCTACATCAATTTTGACTAGTTTAAGCGTTGTGTATGTACATTCGTACCAGGAAACTTCAACTTTGAAAATTTGAATACCCATTTTGACTAGGTATGTATCAAACATGATTCAAAAACTATTATCCATAAAATATTGAAATTATGTATGTAGGTCAGTTGTAACAACTAGCTGTGCTCTTTTTCATTGCAAATTGTACCCTATATACGAAAAATTTGAACACGACGGTAACTAATGTTGCCGGTCGTTATCTACCGTGTTGATTGAGAGTCGATAAATCTCCATTCGAAGAAATTTTTAGAAGATGCAGGAAATTTCGGCAACACGAGTCACAATCATGCAGCTCCAATTCAGCTAATACGATAGGAAACAGCTTTGAAATATAGATCTCTAATACCTCAGACAGATAATCGTACTAGATTGACTGTATCCAAATTGAACAACAGCAGCGAGAGTCGTCTACTAAGCCCTGATATTTAAACCCGATAAGGCAGGCAAATCTTAAGAGTTTCGTCAAGTTCTGAAAGGTTCCAGGCTATCTCACTTAATAATGGTCCTAGAGCTTCGGTGCTTGAATTTTCCAGAAACATCTATTTTTTCGCCAAATCTCTCCGAGTGATCGCCAAGTTACTATTACTTGGCGACTGCCAAGCATTGACACCATAGCACCATTGGCAAATCACCAATTCCACAGCTGGAAATGATGTTTTTAACGTAAAATATGCCTAAATGGCGCGGTTTTCACTCAAAGCTAAGTATTTCATATCTGAGTTATGAGAAAAATTATTGTAATTTCTAACCATATCGTTATAATCCTATGCAAATTTCCCAATGCCTTAAAGTCAATTTTTGGTACGGTCTAAATGTAGTACAGTAATCTCTAAAAATATAACTAAAAATCTCGAGGGATATGAACCCTGCAGACCATCGCCAGCAGGCTACCATTACTTGATCTTTACTGAGACAACAGTGTTCAAATTCTAGATAAATCTGACTATAAACCTTGAAGAGAATGGGCAAATGATAATCCTCATAACGCATCATACTATTAAAATGTCTATAATTTGCTAGATGAACAAACAGCGTCCACATCAGATGGTTATTCTTAAGTTGAAGCTTTTTTATTGATTTGCTAAATATATCTACAACTTCAGCTAATAATTCTTAATTATAAAAACTTGCTATGTAGGTGAGAAACAGGGATGTGGTAAAACAATGAACTCCACGTCTGGCCAGGTACACCTGGAAATTAATCCGAACGACTCCGACCGAAATCTGGACTGCGTCTGGACGATTCTCGTCAATGAAGTTGACCAGGCCGTTAAACTGGAATTCCAAGCATTCAACTTGCAAGCAGCTGTAAACGGAACGTGTGTTACCGACTTCCTTGAGGTAAAATTCAACTTTCACTGAATCTGATCTTTATACCAGATTTCAAAACTAGAGTACTGTAGCAGGGATTTTCGTACACGTTTTAAATCAGTTTTAAGTAGTAGACCTCGGGCTCATTAGCCATCGTGTAGAAAAAGAGTAGAACATCTCTCCAAAGCAACAAATCTTTGTGCAATGTTCATTTTACCCTAAAGTATTCTTTAGAAAAATGGAAATAGGGCAGAAAGAAAAGAAATCAGTGTCAATGTGTAAAATTCTCTAGAAAACATAATTACTAAAAACATGATAGTTAAAAACTTTGTAGGAGAGCTGGTGATTCAATAAACTTTAGTTTTCTTCAATCAATTATTCTGTGTGCGGCGTATACAGCGTTATACGGTTAACTTCCATTTTTATAGGATAATTATTATGTTTGTGCCGTAAACGCTTGAGCGGCTTATCTTCCCCAAATTACGGATAGGTTAAATCTCAAAGAATTATTTAGTTAATTCTTTGAGACTCATCAGGTTGCTTATTGAGATAAAAGGATTGTAAACGTTGCAAAGCATTTATGTAAATTCCCAAGGCTGTGAAAATTTATGCATATATAAACTCAAATAACTAAATCAATGACTATTAATAAATTTACAAATTTGATCATTTCTTATAAGTTTAATATATTGACATTTCTATTAATATTTAAAATGTTTCATGCATTTTAATTTTCAATTTTATGCTTTTAATTTTGTCTTGTTATTACTTAAAAATATAGGAGAACCTGCTGTACTTTGGTATATGTAGATTTATTCCTACGCTGTGTTATCTGTTGGATATTTTTTTGTTTGAAAACTATGTCTTATTTATATACTTAGTTGTTACGTGTGCGAGTATATTACAAAATGAAGGATTCTATATCATGAAATATAGCTGGTAACGGTCCCAACTACACTGCATTTCATGAAATATTTTAATTTTCTATTTTTCTATCTTCGGTGAACTTGGTTATATTTTAACCCACAATTATTTTTATCAATAAATCAGATACTAATTAAATGTGTTATAATCTTTCAAACCTAAATATGAGTTCAGAAAACAGATGTTTTGACTGTGTAGTCATACCTCAAACTGGCTACTTCTTGTTACCACAACTGAGACTTAAAATGCAACAGCTGCTATGTTAAACTTTTTTTGAAACAAAATCAGTTATTTCAAGGATTTAAATTTTTATTCTTAATTTTTCTTTGTTTCCATTTGATCAACATCCTGCTTCGGAGCACATTGGGTGTAAAACTGTTGTATATATCAATATTTGTTTGCATTACAATACACATTTTGTTTCTTGTATCTAAATCACATTTTAAGCATTGTAATTCTCTTTTATATTAGATATAAATATTTCTGCATTTGCGATATAAATCTATATATATATATAAATGAATTTGTGTCTGTCTGTATGTACTCAATAGACTCAAAAACCATGCACCCGATCGGTGTGAAAATTTGGGAAATGTTTAGGTATATCCCTGGGAAGTTTTTTGTAAATTTTTTTTTGTGTTGTGAGAATGTAAGTCTTTTATATGGTGCTCCTATAATAAAAATGATCACTAAAATCCACGGCGTTGTATAGATGAATTCTTAATAGGCAAGTCCCCCCCGCGTTATTAAAAAATATTAGTAACTAGCATATATTCCGTCATATGACGGGATCAGGAAAATTTTTAATTTTCCAGAATTGTAAAGAACTCTATGAGGCAGGTAAAAAAAATGGTTTGTTTTCTTTGGATGAGAATTACCTTTCAACAAAAATAATCTATTAGAATTATCACATATACACTTAATCTATTATTTAAGTTAAATAAAAAAGAAAATTATTTATGTAATATCTTAGTGATAAAACGTATCGAAATAATGCAGAAAACATTTAAATAATTTAAAATAAGAAATGATTAAATGAGATGGTTAAAGAAATGAAGTCATATTGCTAGAAAAAAATTGTTATTTTTACCTATTTATTATGTGGTAACTTGATAAATTTAATCGCTTGCTCTTAAAATGGGGCTTGATAGAATGGCATTAAAAGCTCGAAAAGGGGGACATGGGGGGATTTCGAACGTTTTAAAGAGGACAGTATTTTTCGCTGTGATACGAAGCTCATTCATACCAATTTACTTCAGAATCGGATCTATAGTTTATATAAAGATAAACTTCGCTCGCTTTGAATTTTGCAAACCCTAACTCATTAAAAATCCAATATGGATGCATGTATCCATTCCAGGTACAACCACTTCAGAAATTCACGGACAGACAAATTAGGCTATTATTATATAGGGGATGTTTTTCAAGAACTTTGTACTAAAAAAAAAGTAGATTTACGTTGACCGAAGTAAATTAAAAATCACAAGTTAAAGGAAATCAATAATTCAGTGTATAACATTAAAAGGAATATTGTCGAAAAGTTTTCCCCACTCACTTAGGCTTTTGCATCCATAAACTCTTCAGTTGGATGTGGATCATCTAGGTTCAAAATTGAATTTTAATAGGATTAATTTAGTTATAAATCGATTTATATACTTTTATAAAGTTTCATATCTAAGTTTAAAATTTACAGATATGTTTTGAAAATACCAGTCTCCGTTTAAAGCAATAAGCAGATTTAGTAAAACTCAATCTTCAATAAGCCGAACGCTGGCAGATTGGTTAGGGGGCTGATCGTTGAAACCGGAGTTCGTGGGTTCGAATCCCACTATGGCATGGATGTTCGTAGCCTGTAGGAATCGGCTTCAAACAGTAGGTCCCGGTCTCATTAGCCCTCGTGAGAGAAACAGTAGACCGTAGCTCTCCAAACTAAACCAATCTCAAATAAATACTAGTCCTTTCTCTCTCTTCCTGTGGTTTTTTACTCAACTTACTCTTTTGAGTGATGAGGGCGCTATCTTGAGAGGATGAGCTTACTAGTAACATCTTACTACTTAATAGTTAAAAAGATGAATGAGATTTTACTTTCTTGTAATAGGGAAAACAGTAGTTTAATAGTAAAATCGTAGGTGTTCCGATGAAAATTTCTATTTAGATAATGCTTGAATTTTGACTTGTTTCGAATTTATGTATGTATGTACCTATAATGCTATAATCGTTATTAAAGCTAATGGTCTCTACTAAATTCCAGTACTTGAGCTTCACTCATTGGTAAATTAGTGTTGTATGAACTTTTAGTGTTTTTAAAATATAATATTTTAGCAATTGGGCATTTGCTCACGCTGTTAAAGAATGGGAAGATCGTATCACACTGTCCTTAATACCTTAAATGAAGTTCAGCAAAATGAGTATAATTTAATAACGTTCAAGAAAGTCAGGGTGTATCCATAACAGATTTTTACGTACTTATACTTCCAATCTCATATTATATTTTCAAGCAAATTAATTTAAAAGAATAAAAGATAATTTTAAGCGTTACCTTAAGGTGAAAACTTTCAAAATTTAGAATTCCCCTTGGAGTTACTAAAAAACTTGATTTTTTTTCTTTCCTTCTTGAATTTAGGTTCGTGATTATTCCACCGACGGTCCCCTGCTGGGGCGTTTTTGTGGTAATCGTAATCCCAACCCCATGATGACCACCGCCTCTGCTGTCGTGGTACACTTCCGATCGAACGCTGAAAACAACAGGGCGGTGAGTTTCAGGCTCACCTACAACGTCCGACCTTGTAAGTGGCAAACGCACTTCATTCTTTTTTGCACTTGACATCATCTTTTTTCCTCGTGACTCGGCTTATCTCAATCGCCATCTCCTCTAAAGTGACACGCACACTTCATTCTACTTGCACAGGAAATCTTTTGCTTGGACAGTAACGATCAGCAAGTTTCCGATGATGTTTATCACAGTAGCATGGCTTAACTGAAGACTGAGTTTCTTTTGAAGAAGTTACACAAAAATATAAAAACATCAAAGATTATTTTTCCTTTCTCAAAACAAAGTAAATAATAAACAGAACATACAAAACAGTTGGCTGATAATACAAAACTAAGGTGCAAATTAAACATTCTGGCAAGTGGCTATTTATGTAACTTATCGATGGAAAAAAACTATATCGACGAAGAGGAGAAAAAAAACACGACGAGTAACAGGCATCACCAGGCCACAAAACAGGCATAAAGTGCCCCTTTTATACTCCTTGATTTCGTAAACTTTAAAATTATTCACATGGTGAAAAAAAAAGACCACGGAGCATACAAAAAAAAAAAAAAAAAAAAAAAAATTTCTAAATTACTAACTAAACTGCTCTCACATGGACTTCAGACCTGAAAAATAAAACGAGATCAAGTAACCAAGATTAAATTATGATTAAAAGTTAAATTACAAGGAATGGGATCCGTGTATTTGGTAACATCTTTTCCTTTTTTTCTCATTACAAATCTAACCTACACTATCGTCCCCTGTAAGTGATGTGCGCACTTCATTCTTCTTGAATATGACATCTTATTTTTCTGTTTTAAACCTCATAATACAGGTATTTGGACTTTCTATCTTGAAAATTGCATTGGCACATTTATGTCATCAAAGTGACATATTAGATATTAATTGCTTTAGTGTGAGTTGGCGTCAAATAAGTAACGCTCGTGTAATGATAAGCTATTTAGTTAAAGTTTATACATTTAAAATAGCAAAACTGCGGGCATCCACTGCTACAAAATCTCAATGATTCTACATATCAGCAGCGTTATTGTTAGTCACAAAAAAATTGAGTTTGAGAATACATCGTCTATTTTGGAGAATCAGTGAGCAATGTTATATATCTCTTGAGTACCTGTAGAGGACGCTTTTTGAACCTAGTGTGGTAGAGGACTCCTATGTCTTTGTTCCGTTGTTGGGGAGAATTATTACCTTGGTAGTAGGAGTAAAACGTGCCCTGCGTCTTCTCAACCTTTTGTAAAGTACATATTAAGTTTGAAAATGAACCAACTGTGACTTCATTTACTTATTTTGGGGATCCTGCCACTTTTGAATCCTGTCGCTGAAGACTTCTTAAAAAAAAACGGAAAGATGGACAAAACCATTAGGGGATGGTGGACGTTTACAGATCAGAATTATTGACTGCACAAGTGGGAGAGAAAATGGTGAATAATGCGACAATGTCTTTACTTAAGTCGAAGGAGATTGACAAGAACAAGATTTTAAATTTAATATAGTGCTGAGATAAATGTCTCAAGTTGAATTGCACTTTATAAAAAAAATTAAACTTATAGTACTTTAAATTACACCTCATATCATTAATTACATTCTTTATAGTTGGACTGAAATATAACTGCCCACTCATATGTATGTGCATGTGTACATTCCTTATACAAATTCTCAAGTCTATCGATCGTAGTCACCAAGTTTTGGACAGGTATGCTTTTATGTCATAAAAAACTACCGATGTTAAAATCTCTTTGGTACTCCCCATAACATACATTTCTTGTCAACTGCTAAGAAACAACTGCTTAAATAAGCTTAATTAAACTTCTTAATTGCTGCGATAATTAAGTGTAAATGTCTTCCAGATATCATTTGAGTACTTACGATTGTAGACGAGCAGTTGTAAGACTGGAGGCATATCAAATTGTACTACTGTAGTCATGACAATGGGAGTATCAGTAATCTCCATCAAGCAATTAAAACGAGACTGGTGGGTGTGGAAATGCAACACAAAAGCATACCGGTGGTCATGGACAGTAAACCACATTTCAAGAAAATCGATATATATCCTTACTGGTGAAAAGGGACAGAAACCTGACTTCTAGGAAACAGCTGCAGATTTCGCACGGTTCATATTTGTTGGAAGCATTTTTCGATGATTAACAAATTGGTTTGAATGAGGGGAAGCATATTTAGTGTATCCCATTTAAGCCATCGTTGAGAAAGATTCTTTGGTGTAGGTCCTACGTTAGGCTAACAAATTAATCGTGGTTAGCAACAGGGATCCAGACAAATTTCGCTTCATAGTGACAAGTAATTATGGCCTCCAGTAGTGTGAAGAACAGGCTAAGCACTACAGAATGTTTCTCAACGTCATGGGTATAGCCAAGGCATGATGATGAAGGCAAGCATTATACAGGCAGCAATGTTAGAACACTTAGAGCGAAATACTGTTATACGACAGTGGCATTGGAGAGGGATTATATTCATGTTTTTAAAGGTGCGGTAATTTTAGACTTTCTGTCTGTGCTTATATGAGTGCTTATGCATGAACGTTGAAATATGGAGCACACTCGAAAGATAAACTATCGAAAGTATGGGATGGTATGCTTTCGGCATACTCTTCAAACTTAAATCGTGTATAGCAGCGATCGTTTAGTCGTCATTCGGAAAATAACGTAATTTCTATTAAATTCAGAAATTAATCCAGCAATCAACATGGGGAAAAGGAATAATACGGTAACGATATAGATATTTCTTTGTGTGTCTATGAGATATTTTATTCATCAACAATATTAAATTCTATCAATTTTGACAATGTGTTTTACACATACCATAACATAATACCGACGTCACACTTATTCTTCCATTATATAGCACCTTGCGGTCCTTCAGCTCTGTTATACGGACCAGAACCGATGACCTTGACTTCTCCCTATTATCCCAACCCGTACCCTACCGGTATTCGCTGCAGGTGGACCATCGGGAAGAACTACAGCCATTACTCGGACGCTGCAAACCAGATAGACGTATCCATAACGAATCTCGACATCCCATGTGGCGGAGACTATCTGGAACTCAACTTAATGCAAGTGAGTTTTGCATCTCTTTTCTCAACGACAAAACTCATTCCGTTCTCGAAGGCAAAGACGTCGTTTGAGGCTAGTTTGTGTGTCTTTTGACACCATCAGTGTAACTCTCCCTCATATACAGGGTTTCTCAAAACCTTCAACTTGAGATAATTGTTTAATTCTAGAAATAATTTAAAGTCTAATGGTTATAAGACAGAGGTATTTTTTTTTATTTTACCCTAAGTATTCATTATTCTTTTAGCTGTAAACCATAAACATCCCGCAGTGTTGTAGGAAAGAAAATAATGGCGTTATGATGGTATTCATCAGAAATGTTTCATATTCCAAGAAAGATTTTTTTCGTTTTAGGTCTTCTGTATTTGTAGGTTTATCAGGTTCAATCCGTGTTTTATCATAGCTCCAGAATTAGGTAGAATGGTCTTGTAAGATCAGATATTTTGTAAACCAAGATGCTAAAATTCAAAAGATTACCAAATGATGAACATGGTATCAAAGAGAATTCAGAAGAAAATATTTAATTAGATTAATTAGGTGGTGGAGTGCATGGTGATATAATAAATAAAACACACAGTTAAATAGCTAGACAATATATGTGTTGTTTTATGTAATTTATTTTGAAGTCATAATAGATGGAAATAAAATTCCTGATTTTATTTTCTAATAAAGCAAGTTCAAATACATACATTTCAAAAAGAAAAATAAATAGTATGTATGCTAAAGAGTCGGGACTCCATGTAGAGGAAGGGAGTTGTATGTAGGTTAAGTGATGAAGAGTCGGAGGCTTTATTTTAAGAGTCACCTCAGGTAGATAAAAATTAGAAGCTGACTTAATGGAGAGACATCCTTTTATTTAGTTATCGATCAAATAATTTTCTTCACTTTATAATCTACAAATAACATAGTCCACTTCTGCCTTGATCTAATAATGGGTCATTGAGATTCCTTCAATGGCGTTTTAAAAGTGTTATGGAGATTAAATTGTTGCTTTAAGTAAAAAATATGATGGAGACTAATTTGTTGCGTTATACAAAATATGATGGAGATTAATTCGTTGCTTTAAGTAAAAATAACGGCAGGAACGTCGCAGTAAAACAGAACAAGGATAGAGTGCTTAGGCTAGCCAAAGATCGAGGTGGCTCCAACGGAAACATTTTTCCGACCAAACAAATGCGTCGGCAATGGTGTTAAAACTTCATCACATTGTCTCTCCGTCTCTCAAAAATTATAAGAACTTCTAGGTTATGTTCAAGCCAAAAGCGCCGAAACACAGCCCGCAAGAGGGTTGCCAGGCGCCAAGAAAACCCTGCGCTCTCTAGGAGAGTAGGGTTCTCGCGGCTCTGACCAATAAAACGTCGAGACAAAGCGCGCGGAGACCAAAAACACAATCGCAATGATGCGCAACTCCGGTGGTGAAAATTCGCCAAAAACGATGCGGAGCGGAGCTTGGCAACACACCACAACGCGGCACCTTTCAAAGGAGCGGCTGTTATCTCGAACCGAAACTTATGACTTCGGAAACCGTCAGAATATGAGCTGATGGGCTCAAATTATGGTCGAAAGGTTTAAAGGCCGCGGATGCAGGTGGCCAGAATTGGACGCTCGGTCCGAAATTTAAGGCTCTGTTTGGAAAGATAGGCTGCTATCGTGAGAAAACAGCTAGAGCTGCTCCTGCAAAGGGCAATATGCGAAAAAAGGCGCAAAATGTAGGCTAAAATATATATACCCCACAAGGGAAATATGTAAGGAAGGGACATGAAAATTCTTCATTACAGTATATAATGCTACTATCCCTTGATAATTTAAAGTGTCAAAAACATAGAAAATCTAATAAACATTTCGTATGTTTTTAAAAAGAAAAGAGAAACAATGCTTTAACCAGTAGTTTCGAATTCGCATTCACGGTCCTTTAATCTTATGACAGTTCTATTTTTCTCTAGAATTCGAATAAAAATGCCACATATTTTAATGCATTTTTTTTATCAATTTTATAATTTTAAACAGGAAAATTAACATTTAATATGAATCACAAGAATTTAGCTGCATTCGCTGCTAAATCAGCCATTGTTTTAAAGTAAAAATACATCGCATTGATATAATTTTTAGATAATTAGTAAAATACAATCAAACCGTTAAGCACTGAAAGATAAAAGTTCGTCTGACATAAAACATATGATCACAGTGTGACAATCAGATGAATAAACACAATAGAAAGCAAACTATTTAGTGAACATTATTTTTATTGGCTATCTACTCGACCGATTTGATCTTAAAAACAGAAAATGTATATAGAAAACATATGTAAATGTCCAATGAAAAAATAGAAAATGGAGAAACAGTGCAAGAAAGAGCGAAATAATAAAATTTGCCAGTGCATTTGCCCGTACACCGTGCGGGCAAATCAATAATAATCCAAACAGTGCTCTTAAATGATGCGTGCAAAACTGGGAAGGGATTGAATAGTTTTTAAAAAAAACTACGTTTCGTATAATATAAATAATATAACGTCCACCATAGAGGTAAAATTCACCACGGCTATATCTACGTTTATCATGCGTATGCCTGTAAATTTTATGTAAAAGTATAAATTTTAATAGAACGCAAACTTTACAACTTATTTTTCTAATCTCCTAGAAAGCTTACACCCTCCCAAACAACGATCGAATTCGCGCTTGTGGCAACAAACCTCCTCAAGTTCTCAACATTCGAACTAAAATCGAAGTCATTTTCAACAGCGATTCCAATTCCAATGGAGGTCATGGATTTTCTCTCACATACAAAGCCGCAAGTAAGAATTTAAGTTTTTGAAATTTCTGAAATTGAAAAATTTTATTTCATGTCCAATCGAATATTTCATTCTATCTCTCTCTTTTTTTTAAAGTAATGTGGAAAGTAGATGACTTTCTGGCATATTATATTTATGCTATTATGGTAGTTGTAGTATATAATTCTATATATAATATTTTCTTCATTTGGTATAATGCGTCATCAAAATTATCATTTGCACATCCTCTTTAAAATTCAAAGTAAGTTTCGTTTATTAGAATAATATTTTTATATTTTTTGAAATACTAGAATATGTCTGAAACTCGCTGCATTAGTATTCGTTAGATTGAGTTTGTTATACTTTTCGTTATATACCTGTAAGGACAAGTAAACTGGATCGGGAAACTAATGTAGGCATTCTAAATAAAACCCTTAACACATCCCAAGAAAATTCTCAGGGGTTTTCAAATCTTAAGTCAAGGGCAAAAATTCCCTCGTCCTTTTGCATTCCCCTTTTTAACCCCTAACCTTAATTGACCACTGGGGCTACAGTTTACGCCCTCAGAGAAGGGGTCTGACCAATTATAATTCTACATTGCACTAGCGGAAAATTTTAGGAAATTTCCATACAAAAAGGAGATGCACGCTGTCAGAGGCAGATTTTTCCCACAGAATTTGACTGAGATGTTGACACAGGTGTTAAGGGTCTTGTAAATGAAACTTCATGCTAGCTGACCCTTCAGTTTGTCCTATCCCTGTGATGAAGTGGGAACCCGTCACCAACGTTATCTTACTAAAGGTCTTTAGATAAAACGGTTTAATTTTTATGGCCATGACTGCAACCACCCATTGAGAAGTCCGTCTCATTACACACACACACACACACACACACACACACACATATATATATATATATATATATATATATATATATGTAATATATCAAAATTATTTAACTTTAATATTTCTTCAAAAACCTCCTCTCTCACATTTTAATTCATTTAAATCTCTTTACCAGTCTCTAAATGGTTTAATCAACGGAGTATTTTCCGCTTAACATTTTTTTCTGTCATAAAACTGTAAACTTTCTGTCTATACAGCAGTTTCCCTGGTGTTGGCGGAACATGTTTTCGCGTTTTGCTGATAGTGCATTTAATTCGCTTAGTAAGTTGTTTTTTACTGAGGGAAAATTCTTGTTGTCAGCGCTCTTGGGTGCACTTCTATCCGATCAGAGTGAATTCTGTGGCTTTTGATTGTATATTGTCCAGAAGGATAGATGTGCGGTGTTGCCGCTCTGAAAGAAAGTTTAATTTAGATTTAAGCCGTTCTGTTCAATGTCGGCCCGACTGCACTCTGATTACTTATAGCTGTTGAGCTTTTTCCTTGTCAAGGAGTTTTATAAAAATGGATTACACACACACACACACACACACACACACACACACATATATATATATATATATATATATATATATATATACATAGGATATGCAAACTGTCTCAGACAGATTTCTCTAGAGATTTTTCCACAGATGTTGACCAGGTGTTAAGGTGTTTTTTTTTTTTTTTTTTTTTTTTTTTTTTTTTTTTTTTTTTTTTTTTTTTTTAAATACTTATAACGTCATGCTAACTGACCCCTCAGTTTGTCCTGTCCCTATGATGAAGTGGGAACCCGTCCTCCAACATTATATTAATAAAGGTCTTTAGCTGAAACGGTGACATTTTATGGGCCATGACTGCAACCACCCATCGTGAAATCCGTCATACATATTTCTTTCTAAACTGTGATTTGAGATTATATTACTTATTTCATACAGTACAAGGAAGTAATAAACAGTAAAAATTGTAAAAGATTCTCCGCAAAAAAAGATTTTATTTTTGTTGTGTATGTTTATCTTAATCTCAATCTGTATTTTGTATAACAAGAAAATATCAATACAAAGTGTGTTAATGATGATGGGACAAAGCTCAAAAACGATTGACAGTAAAATGTTGAAATTTTGTGTTTAGAACTCTTATATGGCTGTATAACTCGATTCATTTTAGTAAACTGCACTCTGTGTAACGAATAATCCTAATCTAACATCCATTAACGCTACGAATCCGCAACAGTGCAGCTCAAAAGTGCCGCATTCACATGCATCTCCTATATAATAATAGCCTAAGATATCTGTCCATCTATCCTCGAATTTATGAAGTGGGTGGAACTGGAATGGATAGAGGCATCCATATTGGATTCTTGATGACTTAAAGTTAGCCAAATCTAAAGCCAAAGCAAGTAAAGTTTACCTTTTCCTAAGCTATCTATCCAATTGTAATATAAATTGGTATAAATAGGCTTCATACCACACCGAAAAGTACTGTTGTCTTTAAAACATTCGAAATCCACCCGTTCCCCCCTTTTCGAGCGTTTAATGCCATTATTTTAAGCCCTATTTTCCCCGGTTAAGAGCAGGCGATTAAATTTATCAATTTATCACATAATAAATAGTTAAAAAAAAAACATTTTTTTCCTATCATTATGACGTCCCTCCTTTAACCATCTCATTTAATCATTTCTTATTTTAAATTATTTACTGCATTATTTTCATACTTTTTATCACTGAATAATATGTATTACGTGAATAATTTTCTTTTATATTTGGCTTAAATAATAGATTAGGTACATATGTGATAGTTTAAAATTTAATCATCGATTATTTTTTGTTGGAATGAAAACTTTATCACTGGTACTAACAACAAATTCTTTTCATAAAAGTCTAGGAGCTTATTTCACGGACTAATAAATATCTATCGTTGAAGTTATATATATTTTAAAATTAATAAGTTTGTTAGTTTGTGTGTTTGTTTTTTATACATAACCACACAGTTTCGCTAAATTTTGTGCATCATTCCTATATACCGCCAAATAATCACTGTCAATATTAAAACCTCTGCTGTCCATCCTATCATGCAATATGACAAGATAAATTAAAGTTGGCAACTAACATGCGTTCAGTAAAGATAAACAAATTATTGAGCGTTTACCAGATGATTCTCAGCCAAAAAAAATAAATTTTTTAATTGCCTCATAAGGTACTTTACAAATCTGGAAAATTAAACATTTTACTGTTCCCGTCATATGACAGGCTATATGCTAGTTTGTATTAATGGTTATCAAACAGTCTAAACCATTGAGCGGTGGTACGATGCTGATGGCCATTGGACTTATTTTGGGTGGCAGTGGGGCTATGTGAGCATGTATCGACTTTCAAACTTAGTTTTAAAAATACTTAATAAATTTATTACATTTATTATCAAGTTTTCACGATTTTTAATAATAATAAAATGAACTTATGCGACGGTGCCAGAACCAGTAATTTCAATCCTTTATTTTTTTATGTGTGAAACTGAATCGACATTCAGAAAAATATATTTAATTCCAAGTATTTGTTTCAGCATGTCTCAGTTTAAAAAAAAATTGTTGTGTAATTTTATTCAAGTAAATTACTTAAAAATCTTGCCTCTTACAATCGAATACTTCTCCATCCTCATACTTTAAATTACGGTATTTAAAATTTTACTTTAAATTACGGGATTTTTTTACGGGATTTTTACTTAATAAATTTATTACATTTGATAATAAATGTAAAAGGATATTCTAAATCAAACAGGATGTTTTGTACATTTTCGTTTTGTTCTAATTTTCTTGGATTTAGTAATTTAATTATGGCGGGTGTAGTTAATTACAAAAAAAACTTTTAAAAAATTTAAAAATAGTAAGGACCGAAAAGTCCTTACTATTTTTCATTTTTTTTTAAGAATTAATTTAAAGTTTTTTTAAGAGAGGTAGAAGTGTTGAGAATGTTTGGGGCGCTACCCTTTCCAATTTTCATCTGGTATTAAATTTATTTTGCATTTCTTTTATAACAAGGGGGGGGTGAAGGGGAAACCCCCCATACATTTTAGATATTTTATAATATTTGTGCTTATTAAAATGCTATATATTGTGTTTATTCTGTTGATATATATGTCATAAATATTACTAATCTGTTATTTTTTTTAAATTACATAAAAAATTAGTATGCTAATTTTATTTTAATAATGCTTTGAATTGTTAATCTTTTTTATCTTTTAAAGTTTAGTTTTGTTAATGTTGTGTTTCAAATATGTCACCGCCATGTTTTTTTGGGGAGATATTTCAGAAAACGCGCACCCCAGCCATGTTTTTCTACTTGGCGATTTTTCAAAACACCCGTTTTTCTGTTGGTCGGCTAAAAAAAAAAAAAAAAAAACATGACGGACAGGACCGGCGACTATAATGCATTTGTTCCATTATTTCTCTATCTATTCTACAGCCTGCAACACCACATACACGGAAGATAATGGCATCATATCGAGCTCAAACTTCCCTGTACGTTACTCCGTCTGGAATGCGTGCTTCTTCAACATTACAGTGCCAGAGGGCAACACGATTTCGCTCTATTTCAAATATTTTGAAATAATGTCCGATGATAACTGCGGTGAAAATTACATGAAGGTAAGTGAAATGCATCCAATAAGTAACCAGTTAGTGTCATTACAGTAGAATCCTATCACCGACATTTTGTACCATCAAGCAGAACCTTTGTTAAGGGTTCACAAAAGCTTTCGTGATCCAGACTGCCTCGGGCAGTAGTTCAAGTCCAGATTTCTCTTTTTCTTTGTAAGAACAGAAATTTTAATAGAAAATAATCGATTTAGTATGAGTAAATTAAAATTTTAGAAATTACGAGGCGCATCCAGAAAATAAGTTTCCCGGTGTTTTCCCCTTTAAAGTAAACGTAATTAGCCGTCTCAATTGCCCGTGCTTAATAGATCTATGACGTATTAATCATATGGCAGCTGAATAACTCCCTATTCATAAACAGTAGCGAGGTAGGAATGGTCCGAAATGGAAACTCTAATTCCTTCTCTCGCCGCCTGCAAGGTTCGGTCGGTGATCTTGAATGCACAAAGCATTGCTCCAATTGAAATTCGTAGTCAGCTCTGTCAGGTCTATGATCTGAAACTGACACCCGAACACAAAATTCAACGCTTAGAAGTAGCACTGACATTTCTGCTACGGTATCAAGATGACGGCAACGATTACCTCGACAGGATCGTCAAGGGCAATGAAACTTGGATTTCGCACTTTACCCCGAAAACCAAGTAATGCATTGGCATCATAGTAGATCTTCGGTCAGGACCAAATTCAAACATACGCTGTCGGTACGTTAAGGGATGTGCACGGTGTTCTGGGATGGGAAAGCTGGTTCCATTCACAGGAGGCAGAGTTCTACGACAGAGGTATACAAAAGTTGATCCCACAACACGAGAAGTGTTGCAATTCTGGTGGTGGCTATGTTGAAAAATAGCTGAAACATTGATGTACTTGTTGCCAATAAATATGTCAGTAAAAGTGTGAGTTCTTTTTCTTCTTTTAAATAGGGAAACTTACTTTCTGGATGCGCCTCGTATTAAGCTACTTGTGAAAGGATTTCATGAGTTTCGAGTGACAGTGGCATCATATCGTTCAAACTTCCCTTGCGCTACTTCGTCTAGAATGCGTGCTTCTTCAATATTGCGTTCTCGGCAATAAGATTTAGTTCTATTTCAAATATTTTTAAATAATATCCAAGGAAACTCTGCGGTGAGGGTAAACGAGGATATGTGAAATACGTCGATTAAGTGACCAGAATACAAAAATATTAATAGAAAATACTCCATTTGGAATTTAAGAAAATTTTGGTTGGTTGGTTAGTTAAAGTTTTAAGGCGCAAGGTCCTATTTAGGACATAAGTGCCAAGCACAAGGTGTTTTTTCATAAATACAAGACATAACAGGTAAAAGTGCCCTAATCCGGGAACAGAACAGGCTAAAACCTACCAATTTAAAAAATTTATAGAAATGTCTACTGTATATATACTCAAGTACACAGGATAGGTACGTAAAAAGTAAAATGATGAAACATTAGAAGGTAAAAGCTAAAAGCATAAAGCACAATAGATAAATTTTAAAAATAAAAATAGGAAAAGTTTTTCTTCTTCATAAAAAACAAGGTAAATTGACCAATATAAGCCTGTAAAATGGAGAAAAGAGAAAAGAAAGGGGTGCGGGGGGTTCATCCAGTAAATCTAAGAAAATTTTGGAAACTTAAGTTTTGGAAATTATTTAGTAACTTCTGAAAGGATTTTTTGAATTTGAAGCAAGATTCAAAGTCGCGGTATCTCAGTCGGCAAAAGCGTCGAGTTCGTTAATGATGGCTGTCATACGAAAATAGGCTTGTAATCGTAATGTCCTCCAAGTTCAAACGATACTTCTAGAAGTGGTAGGCTAAGTTTGGGGTGGTGCGGCGGGATATCTTGCTTTCAAACTACGGGGATCTAGTTTGATCTAAAAGTCGTTCTTTTACCCTAGAAGACCTTTTCAAACCGAAAGATGCAACCATTTGCCTTAAATCAAGTAGCCTTCATCTAACGAGCTTGCCTCGTCAAAGTAGCATTAGAAACAACACCAACAGAGTGGCTGAACGATTGTAGAATGATAGGGTGTTGCTCTTTGGTACCGGAGATTGTGGGTTCGGATTCCCCTCTAGACATGGATGTTCGTAGCTGTTCGGAATCGACTTTAAGTAGTAAGTTATAGAATCATTAGCCACCCTAGTGTAGCAAAAAAGTAGACTTTAGAGCCCTAATTAAGTCATATTAAAATCAAAGCGAGGATTACTAACATACTGTACACCGAATTATTAAAAACTAATTACTAATAGAAGCTAAACAACTTAAATTGTTAAAATGAAAATTAAAAGATAGATAAATTGATATGTTGCTAAGAAGCGCTTATATAAAAATTATAATACCAACTATTTTTGAGAAAGATTTTAACTCATTAATAATGCTTTGCGTCTCCTTTTAGAAACAGCTAAAAATAGTTTATAAAGTTTTTATTTTTACCCAGAACAAGTTTTTCTTCAAAGTGAAGTTAAATGGTAATCCTATAAGCGATCTACCAAGTTGTTTGCTATTATTCATAATTTCGTCGTTTGGATGGATATTTCGATTTTTCGAGCCCCTCTCGTGAATTTCGCTTTTCGGCAGGTACATCGACTGAAATCGTAGCAAATAGTATTATAAAGTTTCTTTTCATAGGTTTTATTTATTCGTGATACCAAACAACTTGTCATGAAGTTTTCTTTTTTCTCTAAATGGCATTCTATGAAACTTTAAAATGTCATCTGATCACTAAAGAGGATAAACTGTAATATCAATTTCTTCGACATCTAGTTGTGTCCGAGGCAGTATCCCTTCAGTCTCACGTAGGATAAGTTTTATACATATTTCACTTTCTATTAGTGTTGTAAACAATTATTTTATTCACAGCTGCACACTTAACAGAATTTTTTCATAAATTTCCCGCATTAATCGTTTTTAATTTTTGCTCCCTTAATTAACAAAGGATCGAGGTTCCGCTGTATCGTGTACGATTGTTACGAAAGCTGTATGACTTATTCCAGTCACGAGTCAGTTAATCCATTTTATTCATTCTTTCTTAAAAGAAAACTATTAAGTTTTTCCGCTTCTACAAAAGACATGCTCGTAAATTTAAAATCCACATGAAATGCATTCCCGTTTCTTCCAGATTTATGATGGGTTGGGAACGTCGAATCCTCTTCTTGCTTCTTATTGCGGATTTTCCCTTCCGAATCCCGTATTTTCTACGGGCAGGTCACTCACCTTCGACATCTACACGCCGAGCCGCCTCAGTTACTACTTTATGACGTACACCTCCACAGATAAAGGTAAGAAGTTGATAACTGACATTTCTTCTTTTTCTTAAGGCACTACAGCCAAGACCGTCCCAATCAGTCTCCGCCATCTGGTTCTATCCGAGGCAATGTCCCCGTTGTCCTCCCTGCGTAAGATTTATAAGTCGGTCTTTGAACAGAGTCAACCCACTTAATCGGTGGTCTAGTTCCCTTGGGTTTGGTAAATACGAGCTTTTTTACAAAGTTGATATTCTCGGCTCTTAATAAATGTCCTGGCCACTGTATCCTGCGACCCTTTATGATCTTAACTTATGATCATATGTTTCCTGTAGATTTTGAAGTCAAATATTGATCTTCAAACACTGTTTTCTCAAACTGCTCCAAATATTTTCAAAGGTCAATAGTTTTTTTTTATAGATTTAGTCATCGCTCAGCGTTCACAACAATAAGGTATCACATATGGCAATAGCGTTATATATATATATATATATATATATATAGGACTATCGCACCGAGATTGAAATTAAGTCTATGATAACATCTATTTGCCATACAGAGTCTATTGTTTATTCCAACAGATAACTGATTTTACCATTCTGCAAAAGTGTGTAACCGTTCGCCAAATAATACTGGACAGAAGGCGTCAATCAAAAATATTATTCCCTTAAAAGTTTTAATCTTTCTAAAAGAAAAAATAATTAAATGTTACATTTATTCGAGGATTTGCTTATCTATTCAAAGGTTAAATTTTGTAAAGGCCTGTGTTTAAGGTAAGGTATTTTATGAAGGATACGTTAACGGAACTAAATATCGTCTGAACAGACCCCTGTCTACATTTTAGTTTTAATTATATTTTCTGTTTAATATAGTGTTTTCTAACATCTGATCAAATGGAAGTCATTGAGATATAAGGAGGTTAATTATATCTCAAAATTTATATCTTATATATAGATATAAAAGGTTAATAATTGCTGAAGGAAGTAATCACTTGTTTCAATTATAGGCCGAGGATGCGGAGGTAATCTCCACGGTACCACAGGGACCTTCACCAGTCCATTGTACCCCCTGGCGTACAATAGATCCGGCGAATGCCTGTGGCATATAACGATACCTGGATACCACATGCTAAAACTGAACTTCACGAGCTTTGCCCTAAACTCCACAGCAGGCTGTACGGTCAACTACCTAGAAATATACGAGGGTACAACTGACGACATCCAGAGAAGGGTGGCGAAGTTCTGCGGATCGGTGAGTGCTTGCTGTTTAGAGATTATAAGATAAAATATTAGTAAGCCTCGTTTACATGTGACAAAAGGAGCGCAAATGCAGTGTAAATCCTGGAATCGTACCTTTTTCCCCCTTTCAAGACTTTCCCTAGCTAGGGATAAAATTATCCCGTTCTACCAGGGTAATTGCAGAGTTTAACTTAATTTCCCATGATCCTTTGCGTTTCTTAGCAATATATTTTAGAATCTCCGACTCCGTTGCTGTGAAAAGCACAGTAAAGCCTTATAATGATAGGCTAACGGGTCGAATTATTTCATTCATTATCTTTCTAACTCTTCTGCTTTTAAAATTTTTAATTTAATACATTTTCATGTAATTCGTTAAAAATACTAAAAATAAACTTAGGGGACATATTTTGTATCGAAATGAGGGGATTGCACTCCCGTGACTTCACGTGAATTCTGACCCCCCCCCCCAAAAAAAAAAAATAAATAAATAAATAAATAAATAAAGGTTAAATCATTGCTCATGTAAAAGGGTTTTTCTGACCCTCCAAGTAAAATCCCTCTTACCCGGTAAAATTAAAGGTAAC
>JAGEOH010000408.1:0-2500 GCA_032207245.1 Pardosa pseudoannulata
TAATGATTTTAAACTATAAAATTATCCACAAGAATTACGAAATGGCCTCTGATGTTGTTGCCCTGTTGATAAACTAATCTGCAAGCCGTCACTGATATGATTTATCTCAGGCATCTTATCATTTGTTGTATCTACCTACTTCCTAATGGAACTGTAACCTAATAATCCTTAAATAGCATTTTAACTCCCTCCCCCTTTACTATTATCGGGAATTTTAATGCCCATTGATCCCCTTTGGTGCAGCATGGATTTAAACAATAAAGGTAAATTAATTGAAAATCTTATTAATGGTTTTTCGTCATGCATTCTCAATAACGGCGACAGCACATATTTCCATTCTCCTTCTCAATCCTTTCACGCCATTGATTTATCCCCCTTGTTTTCCTTTCATTTTACAGTCTTATTACTTTTGGGTCTCTGAAAACTTAGAAGTAGGGTGACCATTTCATGATTTTCTTCTTTCCGTTGTATTCGCACTCGGGTACCTTTTATCTCCTTTCACCGATATATTTATGATAAAGCCGATTGGAAAACCTTTACTATCCTTGTTAATCCAGAACGTGATCGAAGGTGGCAATAAATAACGCTGTTGATGTTGTTATGTCCGCGCTATGGTGGAAAAAAGTATGTAGCCAAGCTAGGAAGCGTCAGCAGAAGGCGTAGGGCACTTTTCGTAGATATCCCACAACTGAGATCTTAACTTTCATAAAGCAAAAGTGCAGGCGAAGAAAACGTGAATCATGGGAATGTTATGTCTTCATACACTTCTAGCAACTTTGGACGAAGGTTAGACGTGTTATGGGGATTTATTATAATAACCATTCGATTTCCTATCTTATTCAAGAAGGCTAGACAATTTCAAATGTTAAAGATATTGTCAATACCATCATTTCTTCTTTTGCTTCCACCTCAAATAGCGTTTTTGAAAAAGAACCATTTAATCTCCATTTTCTTTGACTTAGAAAAAGCCTATGACTGGACTAGGTGCTTTGGAATTCTTTGCGATCTCTATGACTTGGGCTTTTGTGAAAACCTACCTGTCTTTATTAACAACTTACTTATCGCAAGTTAGAATGAAGAACACCTTAGTTATTCAAGAAGGGGAATTGTTTCAAGGTTTTGTGCTAAGGGCTTCTTTGTTTAGCATAAAGATCAATTAAGTTTTATACAAATTACTACAGTCAGTTTGCGTTACTCTGTATGTTGACGACCTTCAGATCTCGTGTTCTGAATAATATAAGGTTACATCGAACGGTTACTTCAAGGGGCTATTCGGGATATTACTAAATGGACTAACCTTAACGGCTTTAAAATTTCTAGCGAAAAAAAAAATCTTGTGTACACTTTTGCTGGAAACGTGACCCTGAAATATATCTTGGTTCAACTAAAATTGCTTTCTCAGAATCTGTTAAATTTTTAGGCATCATCTTTGGTAAAATTTTTTTTTGCTCATCACGTATAATTCATTAGGAAAAATTGCGAAAATCTCTAAACCTTCATTAAGTTCTAATACTTCGTGGGGGGAGGACGAGAGTTGTTCAATGCTTCGCATTTATTGTTTAGTTATTCGTTTAGAAAAAGATTACTCTTCCATTTACGGTTCAATACGGACATCGTAAACTAGACACTGTGCATCATTCTGCCCTTCGTATTTGTTCTGGGGCTTTCAAAACATCAACATGTACAGAATCTTTACGTTGACTTCTACGAAACATCATTAAATCACACCCACTGTTATATTTCTTTGAATACATTTCATTGCATGTTATCTAAACCTTCTCATCCTTTGAAAAATACACTATAGAACCGCTATTATGATCAACTTTATTCTAATCATCGACTTTCACACTGTCATCTCTTAACTGATGAAATTACTGCGGCTTCTACTATCTATAAATAAAATTTTCTATTTTTCCATATTTTAATCGAATATCTGAATTTTAACAATCTTAATTTTTTTAAGAAAACCGATTTAAATTAGAGTAATTTTTTAGGGAAACGCCTCATCCACACCTCTTTGCCTGTAGTTGGTGTTCTTAACAGTTTATAACGTTTTATTTTTTTCTTGTTGTTTTCATAGTTATAGGCTTTACTTTTTCAACCATACTCTACTTTTTAGATCTAACTATCCAAACTGAACCAATCTAGCTTGCTGCATTGAGAAAAAAAAATTGTGGCCTTTCTAACCACAGAAATCGTAACTTCTTGTATATCTATATCTATCTATCAATATATATATATATATATATATATATATATATATATATATATATATATATATATATATATATATATATATATATATATATATATATATATATATATATATATATATATATATATATATATATATATATATATATATATATATATATATATATATGTGTGTGTGTGTGTGTGTGTGTGTGTGTGTGTGTGTGTGTATGCACAGGGTTAACAAGAAAAAAGTTCCCCATTTCTGAAGACTCTAGAATACGTTCTATTGATCCAAAATAGATAC
>JAGEOH010000408.1:7500-50000 GCA_032207245.1 Pardosa pseudoannulata
GCACCAGTTGCACTAAAAGACCCGGTTCACAATCCTGAAAAACTTTGACTCGTTTCAAGGTGTCCATATGAACATGAATGGCAATTTCAGCCTTTAATTTATCGGGAAGAACTGAAGTAACATCGTCTTCATCTAACGACTGCCTGTTAATCCACAGATAATCAAACCATTTGATTACACGGTTTTCGAGTTCTTTGCTGACTTTTCGGAATTCTAAATATTGCTTCACACCATCCATTCTTCTCTGGAATTCAGATCGAGTAACGTTCATATTGGTAATCATGCTACCAACGTTACCAACGATTGTTGCAAAAATTAGAACTCCGATCAGAAAGTCAACAACGACAAATATATATTCAACATCCCTGACAGGGGATGGCATTTCGCCAATTGTTGTCAAGGTTAGCGTTGACCAATAAAAACAATAAATATACTGATGAGTTAATGAAGCAAAACGGGGCGTTGACATATTATACACCCAGGAATCTGTGCCAAAGCCAATAGCGTAGCTGACAGCGAAATAGAGGCAAGCATTCCAATGAATAATCACCAAGATGTAGAAAATAAGTTTGGCAATCCGAAATGCGTAGGGGAAGTTAGTTCTTGTTTCTGTTCGATCGAAGAATTCGAGCAATCTGTGGAAGCGCAGCAGGCGATTAAGTCGAAAGATAATGACACACGGAACATGAAGATCGCATCGTGTGTCCATGACTAGATACACAAAATCGGTGGGGACAAGGCTGAGCAAGTCGAGCTTGAACTGGTGAGAATGAATGTAGTTATGAAGCAGTTGGTTGGAGTCCCTTACCAGCAGACCTTGTTCCAGAAATCCTGTAACAAATGAAAAAACATCAAGGTTGTCATCGTAAGACCTTAAAATCCTTTAGACATCCCACTGATAATGTTTCAGTTTGAAATATGCTTAAAAACTATGAGATAATTATGCCCTACATAATATTAAACATTACAGTTATAGGTGATAAGTATCCTACTCATGTCTTAAAATATTGAAATCTCAAATTTTTTCATAGACATGTTTAGAAGTTACATAATTTAATATTATAAAAAATGTAATAAAAGTTTGTAGATTACTTATGACGTAAAAGGATTCATATGAAAATGGGTACTTCTCGTTGTGCTAAGTAGTTAGAATGCTTATTTCTGAATGGACTTAATAGTTACTGAAAATTACGGCCTAAAGATTTCTTTTTGGGAAATAATCTTGCATTTTTAATTTTGTAACTGTACACACTTTGTAAACTAAGATGGTAATGAGTGTCGATTCAGGCAAAATGAATTTTCAAAGCTATCTTACAGAGAAAATGTTAAAAAATTCCCCTTCTAAAATTTAAATGCAAAAACAAATCCAGTTAAACACATGGAATTCATTTTATAACAATACTAATTCAGCGAAGGGGGAAATGTTTTCAGTAATCATTTACAAATGAATTGAAGAGCTTCTTACCTGTTCTAGCATGAATAACCATATCGATGACGTAGATTGCGTCGCAAAGGTAATCCAAACAGTACCATGTCATTGGAGAGAGTTTTTGCAGCTCCCAGAAAACGCTGCGACCCACTATCATCACAACATTATAAACCAAGGCCATGGAGATCACAGATAACCACCTGTAGTGGAAGTTTTCCGACGGATCCACGACGAATGTCCTAAAATAAAAAAAGAAAATATTAGGATTTCAGAGAGATTTCACTTGATTTTATTACTTGAAGGGCTTTGCCAACGCACTTGTGTTCTCAAAGTAAATTTGTCCCGATCAGTGTTGCACGTAGTTTTAAGATTTAAAAAAAGAAGTCTTTAACTTTCAAATGTGCTCACAAAGATTTGACTGCTCTGTATGAAAATTGCAACAGACACAATTTTGCCACTTATTTTCTACATATTCCAACTTCCTACCCTATTTTCCTCCCCCAACACGCCGAAATAATAAAAAAATATATATCACCAATTTTGGTTTAAACCCTCTAAGATGTAAGGTGGGGAGTTTCTCTCATGAAAGTTTGGGAGACTCACTGTATAACACTGTTTAATAACTCGCACAATTCCTGTTTTGCGCAGAATTTTCATGCTTTGAGAAGTTTAACGTTGCATTGCTTTTATTGCTAAAGTAGTAAACTATAATTGTTATCTTCCCTCTGTGCATCATTTGCGACAGTATCTTAGAACGACTCTCAAGGTATTTACCTACTTTAGGTAAACATATACAGTAAAACCTCCAAAGTTGACCACCTCTGTAAGTTGACCACTTCTCTATGTTGACCGAAATTTATTAGTTTAAATGGTCATAACGCATTTTCAATGGCGATTTACCTCTCTATGTTGACCACCTCCGTAAGTTGTATGTTGACCAATTTTTAGTAAGTTTTACTCTCTGTAACTTGACCACTGATGTTTTCTTGAATTAGATTTTCCCTCCTGCTGTTCGCCACCTGGTTTCCAGGAACTTCTTTATCAGTCAATCGAAATATCTGAGCAACACTCGCGATCCCCCCCTCTTTGGTGCCCCATTAATTGTTCACTTCCAGTATGGTACTATGGGAGGGAAATACCAGAGATTATACAGCCTTTTGTTAGGGAGAAATAATATTCTAGCCCCTTGAATACTTTCATTCCTTGGATTGGCTGTAATTGCTGAAATCTGTCGAAAAAGGTCAGGAGAGTGGGGTATGTGTGTAGCGGTGTAGCAATGAACGAACTACGCAGAATTGGAAAACAACGTGTATCGCTCGCATGTGAAACACGTTCTGTTCTTTTTTTTTTTTTCTAGACATCGCGTTGTTGCAGTACGAGTCGCTTATTTGCGAATTTTTATTAAAAATGGCGCAAAGAAAACTGTAAAGAACTTAAATTAAAGGAGAAAGTGGATCTTCTTAATTTTCTGGAAAGCATCAGCCAAAGAAAGACCAGAAAAATTTGGTGTGAGTAAGATAACTGTGAGCAACATTTTAAAAGGCAAGGAAGAATATCTGGAAAGATATTCTTCCGAAAACGGGGAACTTTAAAGAAAAAGGAGAAAAACGTGTATCGACGCTGTGAATGAAGCTACATTTCGTTCGTTTACAGAGATGAGATCAATTAATGCAAGAATATCAGGGTGATTGCTTCAGGAAGTAGCAAAAAAATTCAAAATTGAGGACTTCCAAGCGTCAGCAGGTTGGCTTGAAAAATTCAAACTACGATACGAGATTTCTCAAGTTTTGTGTAGGGAATCGAATGAGGTTTCAGCTGAAGTGGTGAAGAAGTTGAAAAATTCCCAGAGTTTGCTAAAGATTTTAAAGATGAGTACATCATTAATGCTGATGAATGCGGTCTCTACTTTAAAGCAATGCCTGATAGAAGTCTAGTAATGAAGGGTGACTCTTGCAAAAGAGGAAAACTTTCAAAACAGCGTTTTACTGTTCTTCCATGTGCTAGTAGGACTGGAGAAAAATTGAAGCCTATGGTGATCGGCAAAATCACAAAACTTTGTGCATTTAAAAATGTAAAACCTGATGACCTTCCTGTTTTTTGGAGAGCGAATAATCCACCTGGATGACTAGTGCTTTATTTGAAGAGTTGGTTAGAGGAATTAACACAGAAATGAGGAAAAAGAATTGGTCTATTCTACTTACCGTGGATAACTGCCCCAGCCACCAAAAAGTGAATAATCTCACAAATGTGAAGCTAAAAGTTTTGCCTCCAAACACAACTTCGAAAACCAAACCTTTAGATCAAGACATTATTCAGTCCTTCAAAGTATACTACAGAGCTCAACTTCTGGAATGGATGATCATAAAAGCACAAACCTGTGGTCCTTCTGCGTTAGCATCCTCAACAGATGCATCAGTAAATGCTTTGAATGCTGTTCATTGGATTAATTCTGCTTGGAATAAAGTTACGCAAGCCACAATTAAGAACTGCTACAAGAAAGCTGGATTTATTACAGCTACAACATCAGTGAAAGAGGATGAGCTTCTTCTATCTCCCTTGCTAGTTTTTAATGGAGTTAATTTTGAAGATTATGTTATCATGGACGATGAGTTAGTAACATGTGTTGAACCAGACCTAGAGGCAATCTTCAGTGAGATACTCACTGGGACTAAGCACAGCGAGAACTCTAAGGTACGAGAAACGGACGCCAATGAGGATGATGATCTAAGTGACGATGAAACTGAAAACTACCCAACTCTGAAGGAAGACGATGTAAATCGCATAATATTGTACTATAGTAAATATTTTTAAAAAATTCCATAAGTTGACCACCTCCGTATGTTGACCACTTACTTACAGTCCCTTCGGTGGTCAACTTATGGAGGTTCTACTGTATGTTGCAATCACGAGGCACCCAGTGATCTTTTTACTTAACTATTTTTTCATCCCTCTCGTCTACTACATTTTCCGTTAGTTTCACGTTCGTTGTAATTTCTTTTTCTATGGTGAGGGTTCTTCTCGTGAGGGTATGCTCCTTTCTGCATATAACCTCTTGGAAATAGTAACCTGGCCACTTGTTTGCCGTTCTTGATAACCCATGTCTTTGGAAAAAGATCTTAATAATTGAAGGAAACCGATACTTTATTGATGACTTTCCTTCCGGCTAACAGGTGGTGTAGACTGGTCCCTTTAGCACCAATCGGATGGTCGTCCGACTTTTGTTATTGGCTTGGGCCAAGCAATCGGTTTTTGACGAGACACCTCATTTGGATCGAGGCTGCCTAAAGGCAGATTGTGCTCGTATTTAGCCTAGTTAGCACTGCTGAAGGTTTCTGCATTTCCTCGTGGGACTCCGTGGTGGGGGCTGCACCTGAAGTCTGGATTTTAATTTTTCTATTATGGAATTTTTTTAACCCCTTCCCCTTGAATCAAAAGGAGCAACAAAGAATAAGTGTCAATGATAGTTATGTCGGATATTTCATTGTTCAAAGAAAGGAGGGAAGTTTTGCTGCGTATCTCTATCATTGTGGATAAATGCCTCAAAACTTCTTTCCCTCTGGTTGAAATTGTACACACATTGCGTTCTGTGTATCTTTAAGTAGAAGTAACTGATAGCAGTTGGGCTAAAAATTCGATGAAATGGTTTACATTTGGACAGATCGCTACTGTAGTTATCAGCCGCAATTCTTAAAACTTCTGTATGGGAGGGATCTCCGAAGGTGAAATTTTTCTTATTTCATTTAGCTGAGTAAGTTCTATCCTGGATGAGCAGCATGTCTGTGGTGCCCGTCGGATAACTATTCGTCGAGAGGGGAAGTTTCTTCCTACGAAGTAACTCATCCTGGCATTTAGTTCTCCTTCACTGCCTTAATGAGGGTTACCTTAGATGTCCTGATCCCTTTTATTCAAAATATCTTGCCTTGCTATGAGTGACAACGTTTTGGTTACTCTAAGGCTTCTTGTCGTGGTTCTCACAATCCTGCAAAGATCAGAGGAAATGATTATATTAAAAGTGACTCTATTTGTGATGCTCCTATGTCTGGTGTGTGAATCTTTTTTTCGCATTCTTACACCAAATCAGGATTTCCTTTAAACAACAATTTACAAGCTATTGACATCAGAATCCACACATCTGTGCCAAGAACTGTCTATTGCCTCCTCGAGGATTTGAATAGCGACGTATATTATTTAGCGACGTAGAGATACTAATCACTGTGGGCCACAAATCGAACAAATGCACACTGACTATGGTTTCTGTTTAATGCCAATGAAATAACATATTTCTCTGCTTTTCTAAAGATCTTCTATTCTATGGTTATTTGTTATCCTACTCTTTCGACATGGCTCAAATCTTTCTGTTGAGATTGATCGAAGCAACAGCGATCATTTCCCTTTAATTGTTTCCCATGCTGTTGTTAATAACATGGGTATCCGCCCGACCAAGTTCAAATACTTTACAGTGAACTGAAATCTCTTTGCCAGTGTGGCACAAATAACAGATAACATGTTTGAAAAAAATTATACTAACAAGGCCGTCTTGCCTGTCACCAATGCAATCATAGATGCGGCTAATAAATCGATTCCGAAAACCTCTTGATCCCGCAGGATACGCAAGCCCTGGTGGATGTCCGTGTGCTCACCGTTAACAAAGGAAATATTGGAGTATCTTTCGTAAGATGCCCAAGAAACGAAAACCTTGTCGCTTTCAAAAGGGCTAAGACATTAGCTCAGAAGGGAAGGAGACGTAGACAGAGAGAATCCTGGATAAAGTACGTATTCTATTATTGGTTGCACTTCAAGCAAACTATTGTGGAAAAAGTCAAAGCAGCGAATAGTATTTACCAGACATTTTCTCTACCTTGTCATTCTCCAAGAATTATTACTAAGCTATCGATAAAAAGGAGTGAATAAAATTTGAATTAGGAAAATTCTTCCACCATTCTAAATTTTCAGACTAATTGAGTTGAGTTATGTACACGTTAAAAAGAATCAGTAGTTTAATGTAAAAAGCGAGTCTTATTTTTAATTTTTTAAATCTTAAAAAAAATGCGATGAATTAGAAATATTGCAAATGCTAGCGATAAACCAAGAGGCTTAAAATAGTTTTATTTGCAATTCTCTGAATGTAGCTGATTGTCATTTTCAAATAATTATTCATGGAATATCGGTGAAAGTGACAGAAAAAATTAAAATTGAATCTTCGGAACTTTTTAAAATCTATACCTAAAAGGTTAGAGTGATCTAAATAGTTTAAAAAATCAGAGGATTTTATTGGAAGATAATTACCTTCCCCAACAATGGGTGGGAATGACTTCGTCGTTTGGCTGCGAAGGCTTGGGGCCGTTTGAAAATTTCTCCAGGAACGAATCCGTTCTTTCCAAGTCTTTGTGGCGACGGTGCCGGATTTCCTGAAAGAAAACGAAGAAAAGTCTTAGTTTTCTCTGAAAGAATTAAAAACGACATAATTTGTCCCACAAAGTCTTTTGAGTGCGGAACCCTCACACTTACACCGGTGTCCGAAAGTTGTATTTAATTGTCTCTGAGTATTTAATTAAATATAAATAGGAATGGCGGGAAACAGGATAGTCAAGTATTATGTAGTTATGCCATAAAGGCAAAAGATGGATAATATTAACTAAATATTAATTTTATTTATCCAAAAAGAAAGTTCGGATGAAAATGTACCAAAAATGCCAGTATTCATTTGAGAACAATGCATTACAGTCGAACCATTAGATGATCGCATTGCAATCTCTTACCCGATAGAGTATTGTTATTAAACATACTTATGAATTGTGCATCTAAATGTCAGACATAAAAGTACAAATAATTGTGCAATGGATGACAATATGAATTTACTTTTAATAAAGATGTACACAATTTGGTCATTTTTTTCTACAGATTACGCAATTTTACAGAGTCCCGGTTTCTTAAACACTGATTCAGTATCAAAAATAGCTTTCGATATTTTTATTGCTACAGTCAGTCAAAATAAGCTCGTACACTAGTCTTTTACTTATATAGCTGTTTATATAACTATGCTCCAAAGTACAAATAGAAAAATACAAAGTTAAACTCAATAATTCTAAGGAATGTTTCAATGGTTGTATGTTGCAAAAATTCCAAAAGAAGTACATACTGGTTTGAAAACTGTCAAGTTAGAGGTTTATAATGCTGTAGTAGACTTTAATGATATATATCAAGTGTGTTCTGATATAAGAAATCTAAATGTTGATCTTGTATTATTTACTCTAAAAGCATAAAAATATTTAGAGTTTGATAGAATTCGGGATTCTAAACGACATTCTACTACAACAAACAAACAAACAAAAATAACATAAAGTGTTAAAAGTCCTAAGAAAGAAAAATTATTTTAGACAGGAAATTTTGAATTTTATTTAACAGGCGCATTTTAATATATTGTAAGTCAATATATATTTTTCAAATACATAGTAATTAGCTTCATAGTACATTTTACCAGCACATAGTTTTATTTATCTAAAAATTGATTTGTACAAGATTTTGCTTATCCCAAAATCTGATAACTAAACATATTGATGCTCAAATGCTATAAAATTTAAAATATATGTTATACAAATATATATGAAGACGATAGACTACAATCATAGTTAAAAATTATTTTGCTCTCTACAGTTCTTTAGTTTATAAATTGCATAAATGTTTGGGGAAAGTTCGAATGTTATTTTACTCATTTCAGTAACTTCAGGTATGTTTCTTTTCCACGATAATAATTTATTCTTTGAAGAGTATAATTAGAAATATTACAGAGTTCATAAAACAGTAGTATAATTTATTTTGGAGTTAGTATTTTGCACGTTACCGCATTTCAAATAAATTTTTACTATCTTTTTCTCCATAAAATTTGACCAATTTATTTAAAGCGTGTGGTTTGTGTATTTTTCATAGTTTTAAGTTTTGTTTAATTACAAAATTTTTGTTTGAAATGAAAATTTGAAGATAGTTTCACCAACGGCAGGCCGATACCTTAAAATAATTTCTCATTCAACTTGTATTTTCTGGAGCACTTCTTATTTGTCTACGCCTCATACGGAGTTATGTAAAACTTTGTTCTCAGTAAAAGTTCGCAGCACAAAAAGGAAAAATTAAAGTCTTAGATTTGTTGAAGTGAATACAGGAAAAAACATTACTTTGATTTTTATCTTTTTAGCAACATTATTTTTTAAAATTACTGCTACAAACTGTGTAATTGTCTTCCCAAAGGTTTTTGTGGTTTTGGGCGGTCAAACCATCTATCCAGAAAAAACGATGTACTTGGTGATTTATTTTCCAGTTGGAATTTTTGGCGATATTTTGCTACAAAATTCCTCTCATTGCAATAGATAACGAGGAAGTATCTCTTAAGTATAATGTATTGAGCAGACATTTGAGGCAAATGTTTCTGTGTATCTTTGAAATCTGGGTATTTCAGGATTTTTAGAACTATTTAAAGGTGTTAAGAAATTTTAAATAAAATTTGATGTTTAAGATGTGTGATTACTACTCCAAATCTTAACATGATGCTCTCATCAATACCATTTATAACAATATAAATTGTTAATATAAATATTAAACTCGCCTAAATGCACTGTTTTGTTTATTTTTTCAAATATACAGACTTTTGAAATAGAGCTATTCAAATCTCTTATGAGTCTTAATTGGATCATAATGAACACATTATTTTTTCTAAATAAGCAAGAATACAATTTCAAGAGTGTCATTTCAAATTTTTCTTTGATTTACATGAAATATCATAACTTTGGAACTTATAATTATTCAACAACCATCTATTTTGAATGTCATAATTAAAAAAAATCCCGTACTAATTTGCAACTTTTTGGATGTTGCTATTAAAACACATTTCCTTTTGTAAAATGACCCTTTTCGCAGCCATAGATTTTGCATTAAACCGTCTGATTTGTTAAAATAGTTTATGCATTATAATGCCACGAAAGCTGTTAGTTTCCGTCAACAGATGGCAGCAGAAAATCGATTTACAGCAGGGAAGCTATAATTTTCAAATTCTTTGTCACTTTGGAGAAAATCTACGAAACAGTTTGTTGAATGCTGTGGAAAGGGATGAATGAGTTTGGGACATATCTTTAAAAAGGACCTCTATTTAAATGGAGACTAGAATAGATAGGGTAATCGGGATGCAACCTAAAAAATGGCTCACGACCGAACAAAAATAATGTAATTTTTTCCAAAATTCTGTTATTTTAAATTAAATGATTTTTTAATGATAGAGAATCGGAATTAGAATTAAGATTCCTTCCAAATGATCTTGATATAAGAGTGATTAGGGTTTCAAACTGAATATGCTAAGCGTTATTCACTCTTTTAGTTCATATTATTAGCGTTCACTCCTGTCCTTTGCATTTTACTGTTGATATTTTTATTGTACTTTATTATTTACCAACATTTTACCCCTACTTTGCGTTTCTCTATTTTTGCCTTACGTTTGGCTCAGTTTGTTAAAAAAAAAAAAAATCTACATCCCACGATATTTGGATATTTAATAAGAATAGGAAATAAGGTAACCAGATTTAAAAAAAAATAAATTGTGACACTATGCAAACTACCCCCTCCCCCAGACTATAAATTTTTAACTTGCTCTACATTAAATGGTTTCTTTTGTCTATTGATAATCGGAAGTGGTTTATTTGTTTTGAAGAAACAAAGTATCCCAAGGGGTTTTGATAGAATCTATGACATTTAAAGACTTTTGTTGAAAATAGGGACATTTAAGGAAAGGTTTAGGACGATAGGATATTTTGTCTAAAACTTGTCCCCTTAGGCTGGAATTGAATCTGCTGCTAGTTGGACGGTAGCCAAATCGGTAGGACACGGGTTCAAACCCTTATACTGGCATGGTCTTCAAGAATTGTTTTTATGCAGTAAGTTCAAAAAGTAGACCGAAATGCTCCAACTTCGAAGGAAATTGATGCTGTCATCTTAGCGCAAATAAGTTCGAGAAATATAGTACCATTGAATAGATTTAAATATTTCAAATAGCAGAAAGAGAATGGCTTTAAAACGACTGCAGAGAATTGTAAAATATTCTATTCACCCTTCCACGTTCCTTTACTGTTTTGGACAGCTGTCAGATGTATCAGAGTGCAGAGATTTTCGCCAGGAGTATTTGGAAGAATAATTTTCCGGTTAGAAAGAAAACTTTCAATTACCTTGAAAATTCATTATTAATGGAATTAGAAAAATCCAATTCTAATTTCTAACGGTGTGGAAATGTATTTTTTTTTTTCTATTAAATAACTGTTAAATTTGAAATCTATTTGTATTAGCAATGGCAATAAATTAGATTTAAGGATTTAGACTTTCAGTGAATCGAAACATTTCCCAATCTATAAATTGCTTTGAAAAGAAAAAAATTGACAGAAATTTTAGTCATTTCAGAAAATCTTGAGAATAAATTTTTCTAACGTATTAATGGTGTAGTACATGGAATTAGAAAAACAATGTTTAGAAATCATAAATTCAAATTCTTGTTTCCAGTACATTTAAAATGCTATGATAGAAAAAGTTGGAAAACATGAATGCAATCTTTTTGAGACAGAGAACTTCAAAATTAGAAAATTTTTAGTCATTGTTTTCCCTTAACTAACGGTATCTTTTAATGGTGTTTATTTAAAAATTACAAAAATAAAATTCTATACTGATCTGCTATGAAATGCAAAAAGTTCGTTCGTAAAACAACTTTGGGAAGAATGGAAGCAATTTAGTCCTTAGGTAATTGAAGTCCTTTTTTACATATTATTTTTCTTTTGAAATTAATAAAATGAATTATCTATAAAATTAAAGAGTGCACGTTATTAGATAAATAAAACATTCATACACCCATTAATGGATGAATCATTTTCTCCAAATATACAGGGTGTCCCATCATGACTGGACAAACTCTGCAATCCAGATTCATTGTTTGAAATACTTTAAAAAATGTCCAAAGAACTGTACCTGTACGACTTATAGTTTTCAAGAAAAATGAGAGAGAAAATGTGTAACGTCATTTTACGAAAGAAACCTCTCCCCCCTTTTTATTCTGAACATGAATATCCGCGTTTGCATAATTTTAAATAGAAAGATGCTCGAAATGTCCCTTGCGCATACGGAGGCATGCATAAGTGCATCGTGGATTGAGTGCACACTTTCTAGCATCGTGTCTACAAAAGTACACGCACCGTGGAAACGAGCAACTAAGCTTATGTCTGAAGTAACTGGGTCTCGATAAAGCAATTCCTTTAGATAGCCCTGTAGGAAGAAATCTAAAGGGGTCAGATCTGGAGATCAGGATGGCCATGAAACAGGACTAACAAGCAAGTAACGATGTTCATGTTTCGAATAAAGGTTTTTTCCATCAACCGGATATGACGTCATAATTTTCCCTAGCATTTTTCTCAAAAACTATTGGTCGAAGAGGTAAAGTTCTGTGGACATATCTTGTGTATTCCAAACGACGAATTTGGATGTTCAGACTTTATATTATCTTGATGAGACATTTTATACATTAAAGAATATCTTAAATCGAATTTATGAGTTGCTGAGGGTAAAGAAAGTCGGAAATTGAAACTGCTTTTAATGAGCACAGCATGAAATGTCTTGTCCTTATGAGTGAAGAGTTGTCATTTTGAATATTAAATTGCCACTTATAAATAGAAAACTTGGCAATAATAGTTACTTGGTATGAAATATAAACTTATGTCAAGTTAAGCTTTATAATTGATAAAGCTATTCGACAGTATTGCGGTTGACAAACGGAATTCATGTAATCCTAAAATTATAAATAACGCCAAATATTCGAAATTTTAATAGTACTGTCATCAATTTTCACCCAAAAGAAAAATTCATTCCTTCATTCATTAAAAAAAAAAATCTACCAACTATTTTTTAACTGACCGAAAAAGGCATCAATAGGTTAAGATCTTCTATTAGTTTTTTGAAAGTTTATGGAGAAAAGAGCGTTAAAACTTTAAAAACTTAAATAATGTTTTTCACAGAAAATTAAGGGAAATCATCTCTTGAAAAGTGAGAATTTTTGTTGTTTTTCGGCTTGCCATACATTTCTTTATTACCACCAACTTTTGTCTTACATGCCAATTTATTTTATTAAAACTTTTTGTGTTTCTGAAAAAAATGTTTTTTAATAAAATAAAATGTAAATACTTGTTTTAAAATTTAAAAAATATTTGCTAACACACTGAGCACAGACTTACATCACAAACGAAATTTAATTATTTTGCGCTTTTGTGTAAAACACTAGGAATAATTCTCCCCCTATTTAAATTCTAAAAAATATCAGATCTTAAACCAGGAAAATTATTTTTTATTAAAAGCTAAAAGCACATTTGAAAATTGCATTTAAAATACTGCAAATACCAAATAAAACGTAAAGAAAAAAAATAGGTGGCATTTCCATGAAAATTTGAAACTAGTCTGTGTAACATTTTTCTAATCAATTTCGAGCAAAATGCATTTAAAGTTATAACTTTACATATTTTCATTACACTTTAATTAAAATTTATTAATTGTTTTATGCGTTCTAAAAGATTTTTTCACACATTTTTTTTTCTGATTTAAAAATTGTGAGCATTCTGAAGATGACAAACTCGATTTTTTTCTGACGGAATAAAAGCGATGAATTCTTTTATAATTTTCAAGTAAAAAATGCAAACAGTTAATTAAGAAAAAGAACTGAATGCGATTGAAAAAAGGTGCAGGTTGAATGAAGTTGCAAATGGATCTTTTCCATTATTTTAAAGTCTTTTATTTCAAAGGCGTTCTCTCCCATTTATTGCAATTAAGAACTCTTGACAATATAGAATAGATTTCAAACTGATCCCTTTGCTTTTTACTCTTGATTTGCCCATCAGCGCATTGTGTGAAAATCGATATTCGGATAGCTCCAGAAAAACTCCCCACTGAGTCGAAAATTGAAATTCGATCTTTGGAGCAGCTGTTCAATCAGTCGAAACATGTTAATCGATGATTTAAAAAAATATACAGAAAATGTATGTAATATAATTTTGCTCGTTTCATTTGCCGTCCACTTTGGAAAATTTTGTAAATAACATTAAGTTTTTACTTCTGCATATTTAAATGAAATTAAATGGGAGTATATAAAATTAACAGAAATTTAGATGCTTTTTTTTTTTTTTTTTTTTTTTTTTTTTTTTTTTTTTTTTTTTTTTTTTTTTTTTGTTTGTTTGTAATAGTGTTAATACTTTTGCGAATTCCAAAATACTTAATATTATATCTATTTTAAAGCTTTAGTTGAAATCGAAATATATTTTCACAAATAACTAACATTGTTTTACTATGCTATTTGATAAGAACCATTTTGTATTATTTCAGTGCACAATAGAAATAGAAACGTATTAAATAAATTAGTTTGTTTTCTGTGTAACTAACTGAAAGATAAACCTGTCAGACTGTAAATATTAGATAAAACTTTGCAGAGGATTTTCACGCTAGCTTTGTATTGAAGTTTCAAAACTAAATAAATTTCTAATCATATATGAAAATATATATTTTTAAGATTTACCCTTTTGCCTATGAACATACAGGGAAAATAATCCCCCTTAAATAGATTTTTATTAATGTGGATTATTACGTAAAATATTTCAGTTTTCAATAACTACTTTTGGAGATTTTGACATAAAAAGCAACCTTACGGAATTTACATGCTTCTCGTAAATAAGGATTTCGCAATCCCGAGGGGCCCCAGTGACTTCTCATCGTTTATGCCTTTCGTGTCCTATAATTTCCTTCCCCTCAGTACCTACCTACTTTACGTAAACATGGGTGTCGTAATCCCGAGGTACCCCAGCCACCTTTCTATTACCACGCCTCTTATCTTCTCCTTTTCCTTTTGTTTCTCCCTCATTGTGGTTTCCTTTTCGGAGGTGAAGGCTCGTGATGTTTCGTTCAGAACATGCTGTGTTTGTTTTCTGTCCAAGTATTTGCGATGCATAGTGACCCGTTTCCGCGGAATGGGGGAATCCTGGTAATTGAAGCCCCAGTACTTTGCTCCTGCTTCGGGTACACTGGTGGGACAGATTGCTCTCTTCTTACCATTCAGCAGGTCATGCCACTTTAGTCTTTGGCTCGGGCCAAGCAATTGGTCGTGCATTTGGTTCGAGGTTGCCTATAAGGCAGACTCTGTGAGTATAGACCCTGGTTAGCACTGGTACAGTATCTGTATCCCCACGTGGGACTCCGTGGTGGGTGATGTTTCCAGGGTCTGAATTTTTATTTTTCTATTAAAGCACCTTTTCACCCCCCATTGGGTCAAAAGGAGAAACAAAAAGTAAGTATCGATGCTAGTCAAGTCACATTTCTCCTTGTTCAGAAGAAGGAGGGGAGCATTGCTGCGGTATCTCATTTCCTTGTGAATAAATGCCTCAAAACGTCTGTCGGACTGGCAAAAATGGTAAAAAATGTGCATTTTGGAAACCTTATTAGTGAACACTTATAGCAGTCAAGCTACAAAATTCATGCTATATTCTTCATTCTGTATAGTAGACCAGGAGGTATTGTGCCTCTAAGAAAAAACCCTAAAAATTATATCATTCGTAATCAAAAACCCTGAACTAAAAAAAGTTAAATAGATATTACAAATAATTGCATGTTACTAACATTAAGTTTAATTTATTGTTAGTAAATTTAAAGCAGTGATTTTAATTGCCAGTAAATTAAAGCAGTGACTGCTTTAATTTTAACTATAAAAATGAAAAACTTACCAAACTTCATTTGGTGAATCTCATTCTTAGATGTTAAACAAATTAACTTTCTTAGAATTGGACTTTCAAATCTTTCAAATCAAATATATTTTATTTATGATAAATCTGTTTTCTGGTACAATAAGTTCAAGATTAAACTATAACCAGACACTGAGAAAAAAAAATTGAGAAAAAACAATGGAAAAAAGGAGGAAAATGAAGAAAACAGGGGGGGGGGCAAAATGAAAGTTAGGAACTACTAAAAAATATTATTTTGATTTATATAATGCAAGAATAAGTACCTAAATATGAAATATACAAGAAACTAAATAATTTTTATGATATAAACAATTAATCAAATCTCCTAATAAGAAAATGTATAAAACACATTCAAATCAGAAGTTTCTTCAGTATCATAATTAAAAAAAATAACTCTAATAAATAAAAATCGCATTTCAGCAAATTTTTAAAGGCATTTTTCGGAAAACAAATTTTGAATTTGTGACTGCAGAATTAAATTTGTAAAGTTTAAAAAATTCTTTAGATTTTGTTTTGATTAATGTTTAAAAAATCCAGCATTAAATAACACACACCCTGTATAAATCTAACTTTTTAAGTGGAAAATTTAAAAATATTTTTACGTAATAAAATTTTCGGGTGATGATCGATAAAGTGAGCCTACTTTCGGTATCTAAGCCACTTTGCATCTCCAACTTTTACTCAGCTTATCTCTAAACTTTTATTGTCTAAACACCTTTCATCAGCACTTACATATGTACCCTTCACGATGCCGGCTTTTTATATGACTGCCTGATATGCATATTTCTTGAAGTGAAACCGTGATTGGCTGTTACCTGACATATTTGCATACTTTCTTCTGTTTTTGCAACAAAATTCAGCTTTTCTAATTTTGATTGGCTTAAGGAAATTAACATTTTCCTCTCCGTGCTTAACTTTTGGAAGTGTGTCTTTAACTCCTTAGAGCATGAATTTATTTTTTAGAAACACCGGTAAAAAAAATGATAGTTTTTTTTAAACAGAAAAGGAACATATAAGTATATTGTTAGTTAATTTTTGAAATTTCAGCATTAGGGTGACTAGGGAGCCTGGAAAAGGGGTAAAAGTTATAAAAAATTGTTATAACTTAAATTGCTAAGAATAAAATTTTTGATTGCATGTTTATTTTGAAATTGACCGTTGTCAGGCACGGGCAAATGTGTCAAGAGATTAAAGTTGCCAACTTTAATACTTTATTTGAGTACCAAATTTTTAAAAACAGCAAAATTAATGAGTTAATAAATGTTTCTACACAATTTGTACATATAAAAACATACGCAAATGAGAAATTTTAAAGTAGTATGCAAAAATAAATTTTCTTTTCATATAAATGGGAAAAAATTTCATCAATTTTTTAAATATACCGCCAACTTTGTTAAGCAAAATATATCAATCAAAAAATACTTTATTTGAGTTACATACAGACCTCAGACACCTTAGAAAATGTAAAATTAGATCTAAGACTAATAATAAAATTTGTAATAGATACTCATCGATTCAGCTATTTTATTCCATAAATTATCAGTTTATTTTAAGATTTTTAAAGTTTATTTTTCAAAAAGTGCTTTTAAAAAGAAATTTTTAATTCCCTCTGAATTTTTTTCTCCGTTTATCACAAATTTTTAGTCTTTTTATTTCGAAGTTTTCACCGATCTCTTGAAGTTGTAGTTTGAATTCGGCATGTTGTTGCACAATGTTTTACTTCCGTTTTCTAGAAATTTTACTCCCATGTTCCGATGTCCGCTTCTCGATCTTTCCTCAAACTTTTACTTCGTATATCTCGAATTTCACTCCTATTATTTCGAGGATTTTTACCAGTATCTCTAAAATTTAGTTTCTTCTATATGTTTATGTGTATATAGAGTTTTACTCCCAATGTCCACTGGTTTAGAACTCCTTTTATCTCTATCACCGCAAAACCCGATCTCTATCTGCGATCTAAATCTTGACTCGATTTCTTATGGTCATGTCAAACTTCGCTTATCTCGAATTTTTACTCTTCTTATCTCGAAATTAAACTTCAATGTCATTTCTGAACACGAATGTGGAAGGATAGCTTAATGTTAAAACACAAGAGTTTTTACAATGTTACAATGCTCTTATGATGTTAAAAAACAAGATTCTCCAAGACTATCAGCTATTAAAGGTAGATTTAGAAACGAGCTTGGTTGCCATTGTGACATTTATTAAGACTGACGGGTGAGTAGAGACTACTATCAAGTTAAGTGTAGTAGGTAACCCTCTCCTTTATGGTAGTTCTTGTAGAAGACACTGACGTTTTCTTGGATGAGTTATAATGAGGTTTGGTTTGGAGCGCTTCGGTCTATACGATTTGCTACACGAGAACTAAATGAGACCGGTATTTACTGTTTAAAGTCGATTTACACTAGTCTCTTAAACCAACGGAATTAACGATGAGATGGATCCGCGTGCACACGGGTATTCTATTACACGAATAAGGAGTCGCGTAATCTAAGAGATTTGACGCGAATATTGAAGTGGACACATAACCTCTAAACAATCCAGTGCAGGTCTAAAATTGAATGTCTTTTCACTCCTACTGTCACGTTAAGTATTCAAGCAATATACTTGATTTTTTTGTATTATATACAGAAAGTTATTGAAACATTATACTGACCGGTTTCTTAGAATAAAAAAATAATTAGGTAAAATAATCATATTAATGAATGGTGTTATGCAATTGAGCCTGTTTCAAGCGCAAAATTGACTAAATTCTAACGAATATTTTTCTTTGATATTTTAGGTCCACTTTATAAATTATTCAAAGTATTATTTTACAATTATTTTAATTTTTTCTGGCTCTTTTGAATTTTAAATTGAGAATTTGCAATTTTTTTAGTCAAATCATCATGTTAAAGTATATAAAAATAGATATTTTTCTAAGAATTTTAGTGTCGTTAATTTGAGCTTGCATGTGTACAAAATTTTAAATTTAGGTTCACCAGCACTTTTATTGTTCGAAAACGAACAAATGACCAATATGGGCAACAGCGCAAGTGAAAATAGTTCCCTGACCTAGAAAGGAAATTATATTCAAATGCTAAAACCTACCGTTAAGAATACTTGAGTACATTAGGCCCAATTTTGAGAGAGACATTTTTATTTAAAACAATGACAAACAACTTTTAATTGTAATTACTGGAAAAAGTATGAGAATAAAGAAAACTGAAAAAAACCTTGAAGTATAAAATTGTGTACTCGGATGTCATTACTGATAAGTACTTAAAGATATATATATATATATATATATATATATATATATATATATATATATATATATATATGTGTGTGTGTGTGTGTGTATATATGTGTACGTGTGTATATGTATACATATGTATATGTTTATGAATGTATATATGTATATAAAGTATTGGTATATGATGTATATGTATGTATATGTATGCACATGTATATGTATGTGTATATATATTATATATATATATATATATATATATATGTATATATATATATATATATATATATATATATATATATATATATATATATATATATTTATGTATGAAATATATAAAAATTACCTAAAATATCTATCTAAAATTTTCCTTTTCCTTTTTTTCTTTAATACCTAATATCCCAACCACAAAATCTCAGATTTGAAGAAGTTTTCGCGACTTAAATTCTTTTTACCAGTCTCCCAAAGGTAACTCTGAAATAAATGCTAATTTTCTGTCCGCTGGCCATATTTTACAGCCAAATTAACTGATGTAAGTTCCTTTCTGACTGTTAATACCGATGACTAAACTGCTGTCTCATGAGAAAAATAGCTCGCTGTGGGGCGAAATTTATATTAAAAGTGTATTTTCGCCACCATTCCATTCTGATCTCTAGACTGGCAGAGATGTTCTTGCTTTTAGTCTAAAATAAAGTTAAAGTTCCACGGTGGACTTGCTTCTTTTTAAGCGAACGGAGCCACTACTGCAAATAACTCTGAAAATTACTTAGGTTTTCCCTGCTGCTCGTAAGCCCTGGGAATGAAAAATAATTGAGGCTAATTAATGTGTAGCGGCAAGAAATATTCACACTTTACATATTTATAAATGCATATGTGTATATGCATATATATATATATATATATATATATATATATATATATATATATATATATATATATATATATATAGACAAATTTGTTTAGGGAAAAATTCACAGTCTTTATTACATTAGTGTAAACATTTACAAAATTGCAATTTTTAAAGCAGGTAATATCCAATACAATCTATTAAATTTTCGCTATCATTTCGTATTTTGTAACTTTTTTTATTAAAAAGTATTTTTTCTAGTTTCCCGCATTTTGCCTTATATTCCAGCATTATGAAAATTCCTCGTTCGGTTGAAATAAATAACATAACATTCGTCAGGTTTCGTATGCTACACTAAATATGGCAGATATGTAAACGAATGTTATAGGGGAAACCTTTTAGAAAAGGTTTTCCTTAAAGCAAACACCGGTCAAGAGTTGCATTGCAAGACCCCTCTTGTGCAAACAATAACAGCAGGGTTCCATACTTGGAGATACGACTAGTCGGCGAAAAGGAGATCCACATTTATACAAACAATATATGTTTAGAAATCAAGTATGTAAGTTACGAAAACTATGTTTTCAGTAACATCAATTTAGATTTTATATAGTTTATGTAGTCTATTAATCTCATTTAGATTTTATAGATTTTTTAATTATTAAAATTTGAGTTTTCAAAATATTTTTACACGATTTGTGAAATCAAAAATGTTCGTTGTCATAGATAAACTAAATTTTGAAAAACAAATTGATGTTTTAATATTTTAAAGGCTATATGTCCCCTTAAAATAATCGATATTTTGTACTTCTACACGAATTTTCTGTACAGTCGAGCTATATTTATATTTCTTACTTTTTCGTGATGCTCTGCTTGTTGTCAAGACTTTAACAGTGTAATGTATAGTTACCAAAATCAAAAACGATTAAAAAAGAATTATTATTTTAAAACTACTGCGAAGAGTAGAAAAATTTGAAATTTTACAGGCACATTCATTTGTATATTTATTTATTTAAACATTTTTTAGCCTTTATTTCCATTTTTCCAGTATGTTTGCAATGCACTTTAGAAAACTTTCCGAAGTTTCATGCTCCCTCAAAAGTTCAGGGTTTCAGGCTTTCAGGGTTCAGGCTTTAGATAATGTTTCTGCTGGGAAACCGTTGTATATATTTGTACTTGTCTCGAACTTTATTCCCAGCTATTTTCTTAGCCCTCGTGTAGCAAAAAAGTAGACCGTAGCGCTCCAAAGCAAACCAAATCCAGCAATTTCATTTTCGCATCTTATTGTAAACCGAGGTAATTAGAATACGTATTAAGTCTCTGATTACTTACTGTTGTGTGAACTTGCCAACTCATGATGTAATAGGTCAAACTGAACTGAATGGTTTAGTATATCAGCTTTCTGTTCCGTTTATTCTGATTGGTGACTAAAATGGTCACAGTACTTTGTGGACTTAAGTGGACATCAGATTGAAAAACAGATTTCTGACTACTGTCTCTGTCTGTTGAACAACGATGCCGTCACTCATTTCCATACTACCTCAAAAAAGCACTGAATGATGGTCGAGTGGTAGAGACTGCTCTTCGGGACCGGAGTTAGCGGGATCGAAATCCGCTGTTGCCATGGATGTTCTTAGTCATTCGGAGTCGGCTTTAAGCAGTAGGTACCTGTTTCATTAGTCCTCGTGTTGTAAGAACTGTACCATAGCGTCCAAACTAAATCTCAAAAACTCCCCCCCCCTGGATTTAGCAGTTTACTCTCTTGTTCTAATGTCGTATACGATTTTTTCTGTCGGTAAACATTTAATAAACAGTGACCATTTTCCTGTAAGTATCAAAATTCCCTAGCGTATCGAATACAGATATTCGATTTGACCAGAAATGTTTAAACACCACAAGGTGGACTGGCATTCGTTTTCTGAAATTGCCAATCTTACCAAAGAAATGGTTACTATTACCAAGACTAATGATGCTGTCCTTACAATTATGACTATTATGGAAGATCATCCTAAAAAGCTTTTACCGCCCCCATAAGTTATGAAAACCATATGGAAAGAAACCTATGCAAAAGCGTACCATGAACAAAGCTTTGGGATATTTTCAAGAGATAATCTTTTAGTGAAAATCTTTTAGCCTTTGAGAGGATCAAGGTTATTGTTCGCAAGATAGGTGTCAGAGCGAGCGGGAAGTCCTCCAATACTATGTGTACTTCTTCAAAATGTGTCTGAAGAAAACAGTGGCTGCAAAAGTTTTGTACCAGGAATTTCCTTTTCCTGTCTTGATCACCAATTTCAGTATTCCTTCTTATCCAGTTTGGGTTTGGCACAATATATTCCTTTTGGGATTTCAGTGCTAAAAAGTTCAACTCATTCATTATTCAGTATCAGAATAGACCATTTCGAATCTATTCCGATCCTGAAGTTATTGTTAATGCGATTGGCGAAGAAGCTTTAATGGTGTATCAAATCCAAGTTTGTATAGAGACGAACGATGGCTGAATGGTTAGGACGCTGATCTTCGAAACCTGAATTATTGGGTTTGAATTCCACCATGGCATGGATGTTCGTAGTCGTTCGGAATCGGCTTTAAGCAGTAGGTCCCGGTCTCATTAGCCCTCGTGTTGCAAAAAAGTAGACCGTAGCGCTCCAAACCAAACCAAACCAAGCTCGTATAGTCCTGCCTTTCAAGAGCAAAAAATGGCATGCTGATAAGCCCTATGTTAACTTTCTCAGTCGTAATCATTTTTCGTATGACTGTGATTTTCACATGTATGAACTTTGAAATGCCTTTCTTAATGATTATATGTCTAGTTCCGGCTCTGATGGTAATTCGTACTAAAAGCTTTGAAATCTCAGGCTGGAATCACTTTTGAAACATCTTGGCTTTTTGTAATAGAATATGTCGAGAGAATGTTTACCCTCGTATGTAACAGACAACTCGTATTATCCCCATACTTAAGCCAGGAAAAATCTCTAAATTACTGGCAGATGGCTTTAACGAGCTGTTTTTGTAAAGTTATGGAATACAGCGTAAACATCTGTCAATTACTTGGAAAACAACGGTTGTATTACTTGCCATGAACTATTTTTAAGTAACACCCGTCATAAAATTCCACTTAACACATACTTCCGTATAATCTTCCATACTTATCACTAAGAAACATATTTTTGTATAATCACCTGGATGGTCTTTACTCTCATCGGCTATCTTGCATACCTGCTTTTGAATTTAGAATTCGGACACTCAGATTGCAAGCAGTAATATTTCTCCTTGCTCCTTATTTCAAACGCTGTCTTAATAAGACCATTTTCCTATCTTCAACCTTTTAAAGGATTCATTAAGGAAAATGACTGAACATCCTATTTACAGGCAATTTTTCATTTTCTTCAAAGACCACTATCTTGCCTATGATGGTGTCTTTACTAATGTCTCAAAGTCTCAAGATTATGTCGGTTTCGCCTATTGGAGTGACTCTGACGATTGCAGTTATAGTCTTCCTCCTTTTTGCTTCATTTTTACTGCTGCACCAATTGCCTTATATGAAGTTCTAAAATATATTTCTTCCAGCAACAAATATTCTTTCGACTCCATGAGTGTTTAGGAAAGTCTTAAATCAGACTATAGTACCCACAGTTATATCTCACTCGTTATATAACTATACATATACTTTTCTGTTAGTTTCTCAGTCATGTAGGAATTCGTGGTAACGAGAGAGTTGGCGTTTTAGCCAAGCAAGCTACTAACTCTTACACTGGTCCTCTACCCTACAGCGATATTAAAAACACTATCTCTGTAATTATAAGCGACTGTTGGAACGCTAAATGGAGCATGGTGACCTGGAACAAACTTCATTCCATTAGTTCATTGATCACCTTCTGGTCAGCTATGCTTAATCTTAAAATGTATGTTGTTTTAACACGTCTTATTAGTAGTTATTAGTAGACGTTATAAGTAGGCTTACCCATATTCGCTTACTTTTGCCGGGATCTACTCCCCAATGTTCTCATTGTTACACCTATCTTAATATTCATTATGTTTCAATTTCTTGTACACATTTTTATAATATATATTTTATAACGTTTCGTACTAGATTGAACAAACTTTTGGTGAAACCCCTTATCCAAAGTTTTTTTGACTTTCTGAAGCGGATTGAAACATTTAACTTGGTGTAAACTTAAAAAAATCTTTATTGTTAATCATTTTTACCATGTTTTTACCTGTTAATTTTGTTTATACTTTTCCACTTTTCTTTCTACTACTGTTGATTTCTGTACTGTTTCAATCGTTTACTATTTTGTTTGAAGCAGCATATCCTTATCTGGATCGATTAAACTTCAACCAACAGTGTGTGTTCCGTTTTATTTAGCATTTTTAGTATTTCAGGAAGATTATATTGTTTAGTTTTTACAGTTTGTTTTACACTGCATGTCCTCTTCCGGATTTTGTCTCAATGAATTCTAAACTCACTTACAAGCCTCATCGCAAACTGAATGCCAATTTGACGCTTTTCTATATTGATCACAGTAAACTCGACCATAATCACTAATTTTAGCCTAACATCCTACAAAATGTTTTGATTGTGATTTCCCCCTCCCTAATCCTTATGTTTTAACTTTAACCTCATCTTTTGCACTTTTCAATAGAATTCATTTTAACAATCAACATCTTGGGTTGAAAGAACTTTTGAGTGAAACCTATCACTCAAAGCTGTTTGACTTCTTAGGGCCGCTATACTCAACCTGCGGCCCGTGGAGGCTTTTTGGTTGGCCCAATTATTAAACTAGGTAGTTACAACTTATTTGTAAACAACTTCAAATTTCGCGCCCTTCAAAGAGTTGGTAATTGAACGGGAAGTATGGGAATGTGAGCGATATCAATAATTTGCTTAAATTGGAAACGCAAACTATCCTAATCTATGGTTGCGCGAACGATACGAAATACGCGGCGTCGGGAATCCCCTTAAAGGTCTGGTCACGCGCAAACGCGGACGGCGGGGCGACTTGCGAAGCTAAACATTGCTTGTCATGTGTAATGAGACGTGTGTTTTACTAATTGGCAAGTCGCCCCGCCGCTCGTGTTTGCGCGTGGCCAGACCGTAAGATCCATGGACCTAAGTGCGTGTCGCTTTGATTGTCGATCGAAACTAAACTTGTTATAAATTTAATCTAAATTATTAAACTAAATTTGTGTACGTACCCGCGTCCTCTGCCAAATAATAGTTTTGTTTTGTAAATTAAGTATACCTATTATTTTCAAAATAATGTCAGGAGTGTCGTCGAAGTATAAAAGAAAAATATCAAGTGAAAATAGATTGTTTCAAGATGAGTGGGAATCTGATTATTTTGTTGTGCCAAATAAAAACAACGCAGCTACTTGTTTGATATGTCGGGAAAGTATCATATTGAAGAAATACAATATTTCTCGTCATTTCACTTCAAAACATAAAGATTTCGACGAAACGTTTCTTCTCGGATCGTCTTTGAGAAATGAGAAATTGAGTTTTTTTAAGAGATCATTGCATGAGCAACAAAATGTTATGTTCGCGGCATTATCACAAGACTCGGCGGTAACAAAAGCATCATATGAAATTTCTTACATTCTTGGTAAGCATATGAAACCATTTACCGATGCGGAAATTGTAAAGGAATGCTTTAATAGTGCTGCTAATATACTTTTTGATAAATACAGTAACAAAAAACAAATAGTATCTAATATAAAAAAAATGCAGCTTTCGGATTCAACCTGCACCAGGCGTATTGAAGACATTTCTAAATTTATTTCTGATGATATATTAAAAAACCTGAGAAGATGCAAGTTTTTCAGTTTAGCATTTGATGCCAGCACCGATATTTCAGCAACATCGCAGTGCTCGGTGTTTGCTAGATATTGTACAGAAAACAATGAAATTCATGAAAACTTTTTAAAATTACTGACAATGAAATGTCAAACCCGAGGCACGGATTACCTTGATACTATTTGTAATTTTTTAGAACATCATGAAATTGATGTGCAAAAAATCGTGTGTTTGTGTACAGATGGTTATCCTTCAATGACTGGATCCGAAAATGGCTTCATTTCATTATTTAAGAAAAAATATAATTGCAGCAATTTAATTACATTCCATTGTATTATCCACCAAGAAAACTTGGTGGCCCGTGCTGTACAACCAGAAATAGAAGCTGTAATGAAAACAGTTATCAATATTGTCAATTATATACGAGCAAAAGAACTGAACCACAGAAAATTTAAAACCCTTCTTGAAGAACTGGGAAGTGAGCACAGCGACGTTCCTTTGCATACCTCGGTGCAATGGCTTAGTAGAGGAAAGGTTTTGGAAAGGTTTTTTCATTACGCCATGAAATAATCCTATTTTTAGAGCAAAATAATAAAGGGTACCCAGAATTACATAACGATGAATGGTGGTGTCTTTTAGGTTTTCTATGTGATATTACGGAAAAACTAAACAATCTCAATCAGAGTCTACAAGGCGAAAATAACATAGTGTCCAATATGGCAAATAAAGTGTTTGCATTTGAGGAAAAGCTAAGTATTTATTATAATGAAATACAGAACAAACAGCTGCACAATTTTCCAACTATTATAAAAACCAGAGAGACGGTATTAACATTTCAGAAGAAAACTGCTCCATAATTTCAAATTTTATAACTGCACTATTAAACGAATTTCAAAAAAGGTTTCAAGATCTCAGAAAAATAAAAAATTGTTTGTTACTTGTAGAAAATCCATGGCATTTAAAGACACCAACTATTTCTGAGTTGGCTTCAGTTTTAAATTGTAATTACTCGGAGTTGTTTGATGAATTTATTGATTTTAAAAATGACACCAACCTGGAAGTAATTTTCAAAGAAAAAAGGGAATATGTGGAATTTTGGAGCATTGTTCCCCAAAAATATAAAAGCGTGCAAAGATGTGCCCAAATAATGCTAACATTTTTTGGGTCAACGTATGTGTGCGAATCATCTTTTTCAAAGATGAAATACACAAAGAGTGTATATAGAAATAAACTGACAATTCCCATTTGGATGATATAATAAGAGTAGCATGCAACGACAAGCCAGATATTGATAAAGTTTTAAAAAAATGCTCTCAGTTCCAAAAGTCTCATTAGATATACATATAAGTAAGCATCTTTGTTAAAAGTTCTTTTTTACATTAAACTAAATAATTCATTAGGTTGATATTACTTTTTCATTTATACACCTAATTATTTTTTACTTGCGGCCCGGGCTACCGTGACTGAAACGTGTTTGTGGCCCCTATAAAAAAAAGGTTGAGTATGGCTGTCTTAGGGCATCGATTGTTTCTATTTACTATGATCTTCATTTGTATCCTTATCTTGAAAATCGTTACTTTTGTATGATTTTTTCAAACCTTTTCCATTTTACCATTTAATGTTGAGGTACGTACTATTAATTTCTTGTTTCTTGTCTAGCCCATCTCATCCAATCTTGGATCAGGAAATATATTTTTTACTCAGACTAAGAGCGTTCGGTAATCTCTCACCGAGCTACAGCAGTAATCATTTAATACTTCAGATCCTCGACCGTATTGTAAGTCTCAAATCTGTGGGTTTTCCATCCTCTTTAGCTGGGTTCTGTCACATGTGGGAGTTCAATGAAAAACCTGATAAAGCAGTAAAAATACAAGTACCTACTTTGATATGCCTTGTCTTATTGTGATACCAAACATTATATTAAAAATCTGTTGTATAATAAGTGGCAGTATGGAAGTAGTAGTAAAAATGACGCCTCATTAAATCGAATATGGCACACTGTCTTGTCCACGTGACATGTTATTCTTACTTGCCTCCTTATTGGTTATATGTGCTTCACTCTTCGTGATCGTGTACTCCAATTCTGATCATTATAATGTTGTCATGTCTTCATCGACTACTCTTGTTTTAAAAGAATCGCATTCACTACTTTAACTTTTCATCTATTAATATTGAAGATATTTTAAACTCTTCAACTCATCCTAACCTCTTTTCGTTTTTAAAATACATTGAATTTTACACATCCGTCTGACTTTGGTGATTCATCGCTACTTTTTCTACAACCATTTTTGTTACCTTTCGGTTTTTGTCTAGTTTCATTTCCATTATGTATGAAGTAGGTTTACTTTTCCTTGTTTTTTCTTTAACCATTTATAAAACTATTGTGCCTGGCACAATTTATCCCATGAGGCTGTGTTTTTTTTCTTTTTTTCTTTTAACTTAACCTTTCTTGGATCTTGGATCTTTAAGCATCAACCCCCAACCAGCCACTTAACTTTTGGTACGAGGAAGTTGGTAAAGTAGGAAGGAGTCTTCTCAATATGCAGCATATAGGGTTACAAAACCATATCAAATAGGTTCATTGTCTTATATTTTTTTCAGAAAGCTTATAAATCTGTGAAGAGGAGTCGGTAGAACATTACTTCCACATTTAATCACGGAACAGTCTGAATACTTTAAAGCTTTTATATAAGAATAAAAAAATTGAAAATATATATAACCTTTAAGGGGTCTCAGGACTGATAAACATAAGGATATAGTTTTGTTACTACTTTTCGACTTTCCATAACTTTTTTGATTTCACACTAAAATGTTTGATTTTTATTTTGTGGAAATATGTTAGATATCTCTTTAATAAACTAATTTTAAATACGTATAAAAATTAAAAAATTTTTTTTAAATATATATTTATAACTTGATTTTTTTTGTTCATTAAAACTGTTCTTCTTTGCGTGCATGTTTACAAGAAATATAAGTTTTTAATGAAGAATACACTACTAAAATTGAATCTAACTAAAAAAGCCATGAGTTATATATAATATATAAAATATAAAAATATATACCAACAGTAAATATCAAAGAATGACCGGAACTACAAATATTTGATAATTTTAAAAAGATTTGTTTAATATATTTTATAAATTCTTTTCACTGAAGCCTTGGGAGAATTATCGATTATATTCTATGAAATATTTTAAAGGTGGAACAATTGTCTGAGAGAAAGGGAAATTTATGCTGTAAAAGCACAAAGGAAAACGTGACAAATGTTGGATTTCTGACAGCAAGTTTAAGTTTGTAATTTAGATGAGGTCTAGTTAAAGGTATCAATTGTAATGAAGCGCGAAGAAAGTGTAATAATCATTGGACAATGAGATCTAGAATTAACTAAATGAAATCGATTAAGGATTGATTTAGAAAAGCATATTAATAAAACAGCTTCGGATTATAATTCAATATAATATTTCCAGTGGTACTAGGATATTTAAGTATCTCAAAACTATACATACAATTAAAATCTAAAAAGTACAGATTAATACTCTATGTTATTTAAAATTGCAACCTTTTTAAAAAAAATCTCCTCAAAGATCTATAATTATAAGGTATCGACAAACTGAACAATATAATTGCAAAATATACCTCTTTCCAGTAGATAAAAGATGTCCAAAATCGTATACTGCTTTAGGCTGAATAGCACTTGCCAAATTTCCTTAACCTAGCGAGTTTTTTCTTCGTTCTACACAAGTTTTAAATATCTTTTCCCGGACTTTGAGTGTCACTATTCAAGTCGCGATCACAATTCTTTGTACTTAGTATACGAGAAAGTTTAATATTTAAGTAATTTTTAATTCCTAATTGATGTCAGATTCTTTATTTTAAAAGTTTTTTTTCTTGCTTTTTTTTAAGATTACTGCATTCAGGTATCCAAAATAGGACATTTGAATTTTGGATCTATTATGCATGAAAGTAAGATGAAAATTCAGCAAAACTAAAAAAAGTATCCCTAACTTTCATCTTTGCAGTAGGAGAATTTTTCTCTTCTTTAACGAAGTGTATAGAAAATATTGTAATCATGACAAACATTTAGCAGCAATTTTAGAAACACTTCAAGTTCTGTGGTAAAAAGTGATTTATTACATCCAAATTAGAAACTACACTTATGGACCTAAGCTTTTTTGATTTGACAAACAATGAATTTAAGAAGGATTCTATTGTATTGCCCTTTATACCATTCAATTCACTTTTTATTCAAGATGTCTTCCTTTTTTCGGTTAAACTAATTCACTTCCAGAAGTGACAACCATCCTTAAAAATATCTTTTATGTTTTACTTCATAAACGTTTGCTTCTTATACAGTGCAACCGAAGACGAAATTAAAAATGTCGATTTAATTACAGTAATTGAAGAACTACAAACCCTTATGTTCCTAGCGAGTCTTCGAAAGATATTTTCTCTGTCTTGGTCGACTTCCTCAGTCATCTGCTCTATCGTGATTATTTGTGAAGCAAAGGTAGCCCTCGGCCGCACATTTGGGCTGGATACGCCGTTTTCCAAGACTTCAAGGTCGCCCGGGGGCGGAGGGACGGAATCGGGTCTTGGACTCGGCGCCGACTCAACTGGCGGAGTTCTGCAAAAATAGAATAAGAAAACAACATTCAATTCGATATTCTACTAGTTTTGCTCAAGAAAGCTTTTTTCTCTACATGCAATTAGTCGAGCGGCTCATAATTGACAGAAGTTTACCGAGGTTGGTATTGAGCAGAAAATCGGATTTGCTGGAAGTTTGACCTATCTTGTTGTGTTGCCCGCTTCTGATTAATTTCTGTTCCTGCCACCTCTTCAGCCTAGAGAAATCTAATTACTGTCGATTGCTTAAAGACTAGTAGTGTTGACACAGAAAAAAGAAGAACTAAGGAATCAACTTGAATAGCGGTCCGCAGTAGTTTCTATGTATCCAGAAGACAGTGTGACGAAACCGACAGACGTGTACTGAAGATAGTGCTAGCTTTGCGTTTGTGGATTGGAATACCACTGTAAGCATGAATGTACCATATGAAATGGGTTGGAAGCAGCATATTTCAGCAGAAATGTTGATCACAAAGCCCTTATTGCATAACCTGTATGCGTTGAAAAAGTAACAGATTGAGTTAGATTTCATTTACAGATGAAGAAAGCGCTGTTTTCTTATGTCATAACAATAAAGGTTCAACTAACTTATTCGGTTCAGGTTAAAGAGGGATATGGCTTTTAAGCAGTTGAAATATTTTTAGATGTTACACGATATATCCAAGCATTCTTCATCGGGAAAAGTTAATCTAAAAATAAATCCATTAACATTTCGACACGTATATGTTAAATCATAAGGCTTTAACCTAATCTAGTTAGGATTTATGGAGAATGAGGTGGCAGTTTTTAGCTTTTCCTGGTATGTATACCAAATTTCTAAAGATCCGGTTTTAATTTTTTTGGTCTTAGTTATAAATAAAGACTTCATCGTTATGACGTAATTTTTTTTGATAAACATAATTTTTAAAAAAATTTTTAACTGCAATCTGATGAAAGTAACTTATTTTCTAAATTTAACTTGCCATTAATATCTAAGCAGTTAGGTATGGACATACTAAATTATTCTTAGTTATCTATTACAATTAAATAGGTTTTCCCCAAATGACTCTGAAATATATCACACTTTTTGTCTTTCTTCCGTTGAAAGTTATACAAAAACAATTTACTTGGCAACAGCTCCAGTTTCCTGTGTTTTTGCATTCTCGACAAAGGCTTCTATCTTGGTGACACTTTGCTCTGCGGCAGGTATTTCTTTCTCGGTCCCTTTTTCCTCCGAGATTGGCTGTTCAGACTTCGAAGTTTTTATAGCAGACATAGTCGGCTGTCTTATCTGTTAGATGTTGTTAAGGGAGGGGACCCTTGAAGAAAGTAGTGGACCGCTTCACTCATTTTATCAAAGTATTAGTTGCTGGGGCCTAGAAAAGTGAAGAAAATTAGCTTGTAAAAATAGCAGGAGAAACTTTTCCTATGAATAAAATGATATTAATGATATTGAGATTTATTAAACAAACTTTAAAAAGGGTGCTTTACACTCAAGAGCCAAAACATTATGACCACCCCTACATTTTGCAATGAACTCACCTGGATGACGTGGAAGACACGTGATCAGGTGGAAGTGGTATTTAACTGCTGCTGGAGAGTCTGGAGAATCATTCTTTCACCTATTTCTGTGTGTTATGGTAAAGGCTGCGGATCTAAGCGATTTTGATAGAGGGCAGATTGTAATGGCTCGGAACAAGTATTTCTAAAACTGCACGACTCGCGGGTTGTTCGCGATCTACAATTGTTAGTACTTATGCAAAGTGGATGAATGACGGTACGCAGCAAATGTACCACTCGTGTGCCTTTGCTGACCAAGCTTCATCGCCAACTGCGCCTACGATGGACCCGGGACTGGTCCATGGATCAGTGGGAAAGAGTTGCCTGGTCAGATGAATCACGGTTTGTCATTCATCACGCCTATGGCCTTGTCAGGATACACCAGGCGAACAGTTGCTATCTCAATGTTCAGTAGGTCATACACTGGCAGGTGATGGCGGTATTATGCTTTGGGAGACGTTCTCTTGAGCGTCTCTGGGACCTGTGGTTGTGGTAGAGCAGACCATGAATGCTACAGGGTATCTGAACATCATTGCTGACCAGTTGCACCCTTACATGGTCTCTGTTTTTTCAACTGGAAATGGAATATTCGTGTCACAAGTCTAAAATTGTGTTGGAGTGGTTCCAGGAACATGATGCTGAATTGGAGTTAATGTTCTGGCAGCCTAACTCACCGGATCTCAAACCAATAGAGCACATTTCGGATGTCATGGAACAGCAGCTCAGAGTTCAAAGCCCACCAATTCGCAATATCTCGGGTTTACGTTACCGTTGCTTAAACATCTGGTACAATCTGTCTCCGGCCATCTACCAAGGACTTGTGGCAGCCATGCCAACTCGTCATTGACAGGTGGTCATAATGTTTTGGCTCTTGAGTGTTGTTTTATCTAATTTTATTACAGACTTGTCTTAACAATCAGAACAATAATGACAGAACTTCACCAACTGAATTTCACATATGGCGAAATCAGTTTTCCTTTTTTTTTTTTTTTTTTTTTTAAATCCATAGTACTATTCTCGATCATCATGGGTCCGTCGTTATCCATAAATCTAGGAGCACCGTTCCCTGCTAATTAATCGGTATATTATCCGGATCATATAATTTTGAAAGAATATTTAATTATTTTAGCATACTATCTCATCGTGTCTCTTTCTTCAAAATAGAATGCTTTTCGGGGATTTTAGTCAAATTACTGTGGTCATCTAAAATGCTACCTTGTAAATAAATGGGTTTTTACCGTTAGTTTCGAAGTGAAATAAAAGGAATAACGAAAAATGGAGTATAATTTTTAAAGAATAGATTCAAATTTAAAAAAGCTTCTGTAATTTATTATATAAAACTAATAATAATAATAATAATAATAATAATAATACAATTATACATTTGCTCAAAGTATATATATTAAAAGATTATAATACTTAAAAAGACTGTATCCCTTAAGTCATATATCGAGAGCAACATTTATTATTTCGACAAAAAGATCACTGTATTTTTAGATTAGAATTTTGGTTGACAAACGATAATAAATAAGTCAAAACTAGTCTAAAAAGGAATGCAGCGAAGTTGCGATCGCAAACTAAGGCACCACAGAAGTAATAAAAGATGAAATTCTTGCAAAAACTTTACTATGGATTTTTTTTTATTCCGATAGTGAAATTTTATCGTTTGCACATAAGACTTAAACGCTTTTAGTCCAAAGGAATTGACATTTAGGGTGGTTATTAATTAATATCTCAATTAATAATAATTCTTTAAAGAGGAAATTTACAGACATAAATTTCCCTAAATTTTTCACATCTAGTGATACCAGTCTTGACTGTAAAACATTGACCCGGATAAAAATATTTGGTAAAAATCTCTTTTCAAATAATATATTTATGAGACATAAGCAGCTAATTTAAGCGATCGTTTGCTAAAAATTTGGACTAAAAAAATTAACATTTTTGAAGGTTTTTAATTAATACTTCCCTTTATTATGGTAAAAAGATTTTGAAACGTTTTAGTTAAGTCAAAAAAAATTAATATTTTGAATTGTTTGGAGTATTAAAGGTTACATACATGAAGGAATTTAACTTTTTCATCATGGCAAAAATCTTATTTGCACTTCACTTCTCAATATGAAAGCTATGCATTATTACACTTCCCATTCCCACCCCGATTAGCACTGATTTTCCGTTAAAGTTTTGTAGCCATGGTGGCTAATTGAACATTTTGTACAACTTTACAAACGGTATAGTTAATTCTTTACCACTTTGACACAACAAAACACAATTTTAAGCATTTTTGTCAGATAAAATGTTATTTTAAAATTTCAAGTTATCACTTTTCACCCAGATGCTGGAACTTATCGTGTAGAAATAAATGACAAGTAGATACGAGTGAATCAGAAATGTCCGCAATTAGAAATATTGGAAATGTTTGGACTTAGAAATAAATTTATAATAAGTTTTAGAAATATCGAATGGATTTGTATTTAACTAATTAGCATTAAAAAGATTCTTGTTCGGTGAAAGACAACTTAAAAGAACAAAATAGTTCTTTTTGTGATTGTAACAAAAATTGAGAAAAAAATTACCATAAATAAACCAGAGATAAATAAAATTACCCTAAATAATAGCAAATTTGACAATAAACGTTAATAAAAAAGAAACATACAGAAAAACTCATAAAAACTGTAAAAAGACGCAAATTCCGAAAAACTCGCTAACAGGGTTGAATAATACATCTGTACCGGAAATATTAGCATTGAAATATGATTGCTCAATACGTAATAAAATATTCACAAATTGAGTAAATAGGAAAACCTCAAATAAGGAAACATAAATAGGAAGAATAGAAACAAATAAGTTTTAAAAATAAAATCCAAATACTTCATGCATACAAGTATGAAAATTCAGACTCAGTAATACTTTATTTCAAAACAGTAAAGTTCCTATTCTAAGAAACAATGATGTTGAGAGAATATAAAATGTATAATAAAAGATTCTAATTCCAAGACAAAAGTTAATATTAGTGAAATAAAGAGAAAGAATTTATTTATAATATGCTACAGACATTAAAAATTTTTCTTTTATTCTCTCCCTCTGTCTCTCTCTCAAAAAAAAAAAAAAAAAAAAATTAAAATAATTTTAGATAATTAGAGCAGGGATGAAAGCTATCTGTAATATTTATTTGTCAAACAAATTAATTCTGACGCTATAGTTAATTCCATGGAGTTTATTTCACCCAAAAGATGAAATGAAATTCAAATCGTGTGCGTATTTGGACAAAAGAATTAATATTTTGTGTGGTTCTTATTCAGTGCCTCCTCTAATTATAATTCTACCATGATAAAACTTACAAATATAAGTTTCCCAAAATATTCAAAATCCGTGGATATCTTATTCAACTTGAAACTTCCAGCCGAATGAAATGTATTTTGTTAAAATCACAATTTAAGTATTTCAGTTATGACGTTATAAACAGCTAATTGCGTCAATCATTTCCTCTGAATAGCGCATATTTAGACCCAAAATAATCAGAAATTTGGGTGGTTTATAATTAATATATCGGTTAGCTTTGATCCTACAAATATTGAAATTGGGGAAATAAATTTCCCCAAATTATTGAGATTCGTGGATACCTGTCTCGACCTCAAACTCCCAACCAAGTAAAATATATAAAATTCACCTTTGAAATAGTTTTATTTATGTCGTCATTGTTTGCTCATCCAATGAGAAATTTAGAGTAAAATAATTTTTATTTGAGGTGATTTTTAATTAATAATTTCGTTAATCATTGTCCTACGAAGATGAGACTTGCGAATTTTCCATGGATACTTAACTGTTAGCCACTTTTGAGGAGTTTAGTTCAAGCCACGGACAAACACAGGCAGACAGACGAGAGCAGATTTTAACACATGTAAGACTATTCGCCCTTACTCTGGAAGTTGCGGTTTGGTTCGAACGTTCGTTGTGACGTCACTTCGACGTCAGCTTGCGGACATTTTGAAAGCAAACGATAAAGCTGACGTCAAAATGACGCCACAACGAACTTTCGAACCGAACCGTAACGTCCAGAGTAAGCCTCTCTTTTCAGTGTTTGGAACACAATTAATCCCAGGTGGATGGAGTGACAAAAAAACGTCAACCAACGAAACTATCTGGTAAATGAAAATGAAATAATTTTCTCCGAATGTGCTCTTGATGCTTGTTCTTTCTTAGTTCACCAATGTCTGTTTCTGCATTCAAAGCAATGATTTCTATAATATATTTATATGCAAATGATATGCATAAGAAAGTGAAAAAGCTCATTCAAAAAATAATAATAATTCAAACACGGCTCTTTGCCAAGACGTTTCTGAGATTCGCTTAAAAAACCTTTTTTCAAATTTTCCTTCACTATCTCTCCCAACACATCGCATGAGTTGATACATTATGGATTGTTTATTTTAACTTTCGTTTGAACAATGTGCATTTGTTAAGTTGCGTTAGCGAAGACACATGAGGAATTGATAAAGTTATCTAATGAAGAAAACTCCGGCACTGGAGAGCTTCTAGATCGTGTTGCCATAGTAACCGTTCGGCTTGAATGCTGACACTTAATATTTTGCAAACACGTGAGTGGGGCTGGAGCGGAAAAACTAATCTTTACGAAATAACACTTCGGGATTAACAACAATTTTATGGAGACACTGTATAGATCGCAGGCCGTTTCAACTTGGATCGTTTACAAAATTTTAATCACTTGTGTCAGGGTACATCGACGCTCTTGTTATTTCCTATTAATCAGACATAAAGTAAAAAAAAAACCTTTTAAAACCTTTAGAGTTCACTCAACAGAAATACTTTTCTACGAGCAATTGGCTTCAAACATCAGTGGTATACGAACCGTTCGATCATTTGTCAAAGGTAACAGGAAAAGTTTTTAATAAGGCGTCAAGATGGGCCGAAAAAAGTAGATGCTTTAGAATTGGGTACCCAAAATTCAACGTGTCATTTTGTGCATGTAATAAGATAATTTCATATTTATAAGAAGAAAATATAGAAACAATTTATTCAGCATTAAAAATTTGTATAAGTTACTATTTTGAGATTTAAAGATATGTATTAAAGTTCTTTCAATGTACAACGTTTGCGTTCTTATTTCTCCACCGTAAGAAACGTCGATCTTGGGTTAAAATAAATGAAGAAATTTGGGAGAAAAAAAATCATTATATTGTGTGTGTGAGAAAGGGAAAGTAAAATAATAAGATATGAAGGATTAAAAATTCCTTCAATATTTTATCTTTGAGACTAAAGCACGGATATGAAAATGATCCTAATTTGCGTGACGTATGAATACGTTTTGGAAAATATAATTATAGAATTTAGCGGGTTTACTTCCCAAATTGCATGAAGGGTAGGATTCTGATCTTCGAAACTGGAGTCCGAATTCCGCTGCTGGCATGGATGTTCATAGCTGTTTGGAATATGCTTTATGCAGTAGGTTCCGGTCTCATGAGCCCTTGTGTAGAAAAAAGTAGACCGTAGTATCTCAAACCAAATAAAAAAAAATCCCGAATCCCATACAAATATTAGGTTAATTTTCTATAATACCGCCATGCAAAGAGTTGGATGGGATGTTTCTTTTAACTTGACTCAGTTAAAAACCAAGGAACTGAAAAAAGCTGACTCTTTTAGTTTTGAAGTTAAGGATAGACAGAAAAATTCCAGCAATATTTATAAATTGTTTCTCAAAATGGACTTCATTTAAGAGTACTCATACTAGTTCTATTTCATTTAATATTTTAAAATAGGGTTTCCCAAAATGTGTTCCACACGGAAACTCAAATAAGTATGGATCCCAAATCCATTTGCCTTAAACGAAAAATCTCTTTGTTTTTCTTCGAAAGAGTATGAAGAACTTAATGCACTGATAGTTCAAAATAATCCCTTTACAAAACAGTGTCAGTATTATAATTGTTGAAAGAGAATAACCCATCATTATCAGAAAAGACTGCCATTTGCAACGATCTATATTTGCGAAACTACATATGCCTAAATACCGGGATATGTTGCATGCAGTGCTTGATCGAATAGAATAAAACTTTATTCAATAAAACCAAACTTTAAAGAAATTTATGACGGTCAAAAATATCTCCGTTTTAAGGACTTGTTTTGGTCAATTTAATTCGTTTTTTATAACTTGTTTTACCACTGGTTTTTAACTTTAAATCATTAATTTTATATATTGTGCAGTATTGCTTTTAGCATTTATCTTTTACTTACCTTTCCACTGGATTTGAGCTTATATACCGTTGATATTTTTATAATATTTTTAAAACTGTTATCTGTTTTTACCTTTGCTGTTTTTAGCACTTCCTGTGTTCATTTTAGGGCACTTTATCTGTTACGTAAATTTATGTCATCTAGTGCTTGGCGCTTATGTTCTAAAAAGGACCTTGGGCCGTTAAACAACAAACCAACCGACAGTAAAAAATAAAGCCATTTATCTAATTGACACTTTTCATCAAAGTAAACTTTTATAAAAAAGTGTCTTACTTCTACGTCCCCTTTTGTAAATATTTTTTACTGCTTTCTATATTTTATTTTCTATATTTATGTCTAAACAATCATAAATAGAAAGCTCTTTGTTTCTCCGTAAATAATATTGTTCAGGGATTACGTTGCTATGCATGTGGTAAGTTCGTGGAATAGAAAGCTTTCTTTGGAGAAATAATGTAAACTGAATAAAGGTTATTAGTCAACTAATTGTTAATCAATGCCATATTAATTATACCCATTCCCAGTAGTTTGGTCCAATTGAATGTTTGACCGAATTGGTAAGAAGCTTTGGTACCAGAGTTTGCCTATCCACTAATGGCATGGATATTCCTAGCCGTTCGGAATCAGCTTTAAACCTTTCTTTCTTTCCTCCCTCAGTGTGCCGAACGATGGCCGAGTGGTAGAGTTATGATCCTGTGTACAGGAGTTTACGGGTTCAAAGCCTGATGCTGGCATGGATGTTCAGAGCCGTTTGGAATATGCTTTAAGTAGTAGCATTCGTTAAAGCAAGTTCGTTAGCATTCCGTCTTAGGTTTAATGTCATGTGGATTTTCTAATGCATAATCTATACCATAAGAATTTTCACCCTGTGTTTAGAACAATATGTCCAATTTGAATTTAATGGCATAGAATCTCACACAACCAACCAACCCAGTATCATTAGCAAAATAGTAGACCGTAACACTCCAAACCAATCCTTCGTCAAAATATTGGTTTCACACTATTTCTCGAGCTTGTGATATTTCAGACACTAGTGTTGGGAAATAATACACTAAAAAGTTTTAAAATATCCACGTCTTACACAATTAAGATTTTTATTCCAATTGTCCATACCGCATGACAGTACTAAAATATTTATAATGGTACTAGAGAGAGTTTAGTTTATCAGTTTTTCTATGCCATTTTCAAAAAAAACGGCCATTTCTTTGATGTCTTCTTGACAAATAGACGATCGTTAAGGGGTTGAGCAGTAGGTTTCGGTCTCAATTATCTCTCGTGGACAAAACAGTAGACCGTAGCTCTCCAAGCCAAAACAAATGAATGTTTGACGTCTGTCAGTTTATTGACAAGCTATTAATTTGAAAATTGACTTAAACAAGTGTGAACAGTAATTCTTATATTTCAAAAATATTTATCGAGTTCTGTCACACTCGATGATGTACCTGCTGAATAAGTAAGATGATGTCTAAACAGACTCGTCATTGGAGCTCAAAGGATTAAAAGTTCTTTTCGAAATACGGGGATGGCGGAATGGGTAGTGCCTCTCGACCGTCGGATTTAGCAGGTTCGAATCCCACACTAGCATGGGTGTTTAGAATCGTCTGTAAACAGTAGGTAATGGTCTAATTAACATAATGATGTTAAAATCTTGACTGTGTTTTTCCGAATTATCCAGTCCTTTAGGATATATTTTTCTAAAAACCTACAGAATTTCTATTTGATGGTGGGTTGAAGATTTTTTGTACTACATTATTCTGAACTGAATTGTACCAAACCCAAGAACATTATTTTCAAAAATACTTTTAAAATCTTATTAGAATTCTGGAAAAATAACAAAAGAATAAGAACGCAAAGAACCGTAATATTCTGTAACTACTGTGCATATTATAATATTCTGTGTTATATATCTAATATTCTGTGTCTACTTTAAACATAACAAGATAAAACGAAAGTATAAAACCAAAACTGAAATAATATGATAAAATCGATGACTTTAATAAAGTAAAAGTATCAGGGTGAGGCAAAGTATTTAAAAACATATTTAAAGAGAGGAGTATTAGAGTCAAAATAACGAAGGTAATGATTTTTGAAACGAAGATGATTGATGATTCTAAAATAATTTATTGGCGATTCTATACCTAAAATGACAACCTTTTGGAGAAATGCCTATTTCTGTTTTAATTGTGATAACCTTTAGTGGTTATGAGAATACCAAAATTAATTCCTGCTTACCTTACATAACTTCTTTACTCAGCTTAACTTTTTTAACTCAGTTTCACTTCTTTGAGTCACCATGGGATATAATTTAAACTCTGATTGATTGACTTCCTGGTAAGTTCCCAGCACTATATAAGTGAATATAAAGTGATTTGGAGGGAAAGCACGGATTTTTTCAAAACTCAAATTTTGCTCTGTTTTACACACTATCCAACACGGATAACATCTAAAGTTTGTAGTCGGTAAAAAACACCCATTATCTATAGATTAATTTAAATATATTAATTTAAAAAAAAACGAATTTTATAATGAATTTTTATTTACCCTTTTTATCAGTACAAAATATTTTGCATTCATAATACAAATTCTTCTATAAGTATAATTGACAACGTTATATGTTTATAGTATACATAGTTTAAAATGTGTACGTAAAATATTTATAAATGTGATGTTGAAAGTTCAAGAAAATTTGTGGAAATAGCCTAAGCATTGTAATTGTCAAAATGTAAAATCTATGACAATATTCAAATTATTTGATGTGTAACTCGTATAATCTGTGTACTTATATGAGTCGAAATATTTCATGATTCTATTAGCAATAATTTGTAAGGTACGCACATACTTAAAATATAAAATATGAGAAAAAAAGTCTTGTAAACTGAAATGAATGTGACATAGTATGGAAATAAACGAATTCGCTGCAACAGTCTTTCCATTTTAGATATTGCAAAAGTAATTGCGTCAAAAGGTGCAGAAATATTTATAGTTTCATATATAAACTAAAATAAAATCCTGAAGGTTTCGTAGTTCGGATTTGTACTATTTTAAAATATTTTTGTTAGCTTTGAATAAATTTTCTCTCAGTTTATTTGTATGTAATAATGAAAACTGAATGAGTGTTTTTCTGCAAAATAAATAATTTCATTATTTCCAATTGGAGTTTTCATTATGACTTGCAAATTTGAACGTGATTTTGAAATTAGTTTGCTCACATTAGCCAAAGTGATATTTTTGGAAAACTCATTTAAAGTAATTGTTACAAATCTGGGAAAGTGAATTTAATATTACTTAAACTAGGGCCTATGTATTTAACTTAATCACTCTAAATCGTATTCCGAGAAAATGAGTTGCATTTGGGAACAAAAGCTCAACTAATAAGGATTTTTCCTGTTTATTAATACTATTTATATGGTTAATTTAACTTCTTTTAATTAATAGGGCTATTTCTTATTTATTTGTCATGCTAGTTTATCTTTATTAACGGTGCCTGAAAATCATATCAAATATTTGTTCCTGTTCTGTATTAAAAATGTTGGACTATATTTCACCGTTTTCCATGTAAATGTTATGCACTTAACTCTGTTACTTGTTTTGATATTTACTCTTTCTTTAAGGTTTGTTGATATAAAAATGAACTTTTAAAATTAGCCTAGGAAGTTTTCAAGTCTGGTGTTCATCCAGTAAACATCCAGTAAAATGGGTTTACTAGCCTGTATTTTTGTTGAAATTGTATATGTGATGAATTGTATACTTTTTGTTTTGTTGTATATTTGATGAAACTGTGCTCCATATATGTTTAACCCTTTGGACACCTCAGTATTTCTTGGATAACTGTATTTCATGTATCAAAAACATGTAAAACATAAAAGTAAAAAATTATGGGTAAAAAAATTTAAACAAAAAAAAATTACGTAAAAATTGCAAACTACATTTCATAAAAGATATCTTTAGATAAAGAATTTGAACTTTTTCGAGAAAACTTTTTTGGAGTCGCCACAGTTTTCCAAATTTTAAGAAATCAAAGTTTTATTTCAGTAACAATGATGTACATCCGTTCAAACTATAAATTATCATTTGAGGCGAAAATTCGATTGAGTATCGGCATATCGTACGAATTTTACGAACCAATTGGAATGATTGCACTGTTGTAGAATAGCAACAAACAAGACGCCTCCCCCGACTTTTTTTAAATGTGACTGTGAAAATGATATCAATTCCTGGCAGGGTTGTTAGGTTTTTGGCATGTGACGGTTTTATCTGGTTTTAACCATAGTTTTATCCGTCATATATAAAACCTGCTTGATTCTCATGTGGGCTGCTCTTATATTATAAGAGACAATATATATTATCATAGGTTGCATTCAGCATTTTTTATTTTCAATGGAGAAAAAATAGCTATCTTCAAAGCCTCGGAAGAGATACTATTTAGTAAAAAGCAAAACTTTATTTTGTATGTTGACTCAATGAGAGTACTACAATCTCTGTCTGCCTCAAATAACCATAGCCATCCTCTTGGTTTTTAATATTCTCCACACCAACTTATCCTCCTCGGGCTCTTGCTTAGTATTATGCTGGGTTCCTTTATATGTCGTTATTGCGGGTAATGAACTAGCAGATAAATGCGAAAAGTCTGCTACTAATATTATAAACTGCAGACTTCCTTATTCTGATGCTAAGGCGTTTACAAAATATCTCAGTTACAAGAAATGGCAACAAAACTGGGACGAACAAACTACATGGGATGAGATCTACCGTCAAACCTTGGCCATTACCTTCTTGAAGAAAAAATGGCCTCCTGACTCGTCTCCCAAGTGGTCCCACGAGATTTACTAATTCCCATTTACTTATGGGAGAGTGTGCTCCAACTCGCAAGACATGTAAAGTTACAATGACAGTCAAACACATCCTTGTTGAATGCCCCAATTTTAATAATCATAGAAACGTCCATTTCAAACCCTACAGAATTGAATTACATGACCTGCTTGGCATATAACCTCATATCGATT
>JAGEOH010000409.1:0-30000 GCA_032207245.1 Pardosa pseudoannulata
AGAAGTGGAGACCGAGAGAGGTGTTTGTCCGCTCGGCACAGTTTATTTTTTGTCCTCGGTCTTATTTGAGCCCTGTTCGAGTATGAACGGAAGTGTATTTATGTTTTATTTTTAAAACTTCTTAATAATAAATGGTTAATCAAGAGTTTTGTCGCTGCTGTGATTAATTGTCGGCCACATAGGCTTTAAACGAACCCAAGATACCTGCCCCAGTAAAAATAGGCGGGCAGGTATAGAACGAGGCGTGCGGACTTCAGAAAGTGCAGCCGGAGACGCACGCGAGGCGTTTTTACAATATCTTTCCTGTAAGTGTCGGTACTGTTGGTAGAATACTCCCCACACACATTTCTCGTACCCATATAGCCATTCTTCGGTAAGCTACAAATCGTCTTTACCATCGATCAATGTCAAAATCTCTTTAACAAAGACCACAACAGCAATCCAGTGGATGTAAAGCAAGTGTTATTGCATAAACGGGAAAATATAATTGCGAAAGCAGTAAATTTTTCGGGCAATTTTGCACAGCTACCATTCCACTTTTCAGAAAAAGGATTTTTCAACTTTTCCCTATTATTTTTTGGTATGAATAGTCCTCTTCCGGACCTAATTTCCATTTTCCTCTGACTGATGCGCCCGTGGCAAATGCCACTTTTGCGACGCCCTAGTTACAACTCCAGAAGTAATGTTAGAACAATGATTACAAGGCTGGGATGGTAAATTCGGACCTTCTTGGTCTTGACTACCATAAACTGTTTTAAGAGGTTGGTAGCAGCCCAGGAAAGCTTTGACACGGGCCTTTTCACTATCGAACTCACTTATGGGTTACATCTTTTGGACCGATGTGCTACATACCTAAGAATTTGGAATTTATATAACTCATCTATGCATATATTTGAAAGGTTTTTCAGAACGAGACTATTTGTGTCTGTCTTGCAGAGCGTCGTCTGTCTCAGTCTTGCGTGCAGATCGTGTCGCCGTGCCGTCCTTCGTGGAACCAGCTTAAGATGAACTACGTGATCGACGAGCAGGTCAAGTGCCCCACCTGCTGGCAACTCAAGTACGCCCTCGACTACACCTTCCACAAGCTTTACAACCAATTCGCTGCCACACCCATCCTCAATCAAGTCCAAGGTAACTGACTTGAACGATTCTCTCTTACTCGTTTAGAGCTTAAGATCAGAACACACCAGGGTATTTCCAGAAAAATATAGAAGAAGATATTTTTCACTAGACAGAAAGACACAGATATGCATGTAACGGGTTTCCCCTGCACAGTGATTTGAATGACTGCGCAACTAGAAGTAAATTGCAGTCCCTCCATTAAAACAACAGCTAAGTCCGTGGTAGAACGTCATGTCTACCAGACGGCATCGAATGATTACACTATTATCTCCAACAACTTAGTCAGCTTTAGTGTTAGAAATCAAGTTGGATCATTTGGGTTAGTTCGAAAAAGTGACAGAACATTTATTCCAGAGTTAGTTTGGGGAAAAAAATTTTAGTCTCCTTTCAATTCTGAGACTGGGAAATTAGGGGAAAAGGAGAATTTTACATAGATATTTTAATTGAAATAATTTTCATATATTACAAGCATATGCATAATTTATGTATATTAACACCTTTAACTAAATTTAAATATCTAGATCATTTTCTTTAAACAATATGCTTTTGTTTAAATTAAGGCGTTTTAAAATTAACTCTGATATTTTGGCAGACTTCTATTCATTTTTTTTTAAATTTTAGACACGGGTCCTTTGATGGAATTTTTCTCCCGCCTTGTCCGGTCAGCCACAATCAGCAAAATGAAACTGTTCTCCCGATGTGTGGAAGCGAAGCTCTCTCAAAGAGGTAAAGGTAAATATGGTTCTACTATTAGAACGTATTTTGACTGATACAGTAGGAAAGAAACAGGTAATGCAGGTTTGAATACGAAGCTCGGGGCTACTAATTAATTTTTAGAGCTCCAATTGCATTTTAGGATGGGAATGGATGGAATTTATATAATAGTATTTAGTCCTACACCATGAATGTGTACAATTATATCATATTTCTTCAAGGACCGAAAGAGATTCACTTTTAGACTGAAAGTGAACCGTAAAATAATATATCAGTTAAACCAATTTTCCGATAATATCACTGTTTAAGGCTTCAAAAACTATCAACCTTCAAAACTGTAAAATTTTCAAAATTGACGGTTTTTATCACAACAATCTACATCGAATACGTATTGACTAGGAATTTCATAACATGAATGTGTCTTCCAGAAGCTTCCGTTCGACAGCAGAAGCAAGAGGACGATGCCTGCGAATCTTGCAGCAGACTGCGTCAAGCGATGTATATTACAGTGAGTCAATTATACGAGGAAGCCGGGGTGAAAACGGATTTTCCAACAGTGCAGAAACTCGAGACTTATGCCTTTCTGGTGTATCCAAACGGAGTGCAGTATCCAGCCTCTTGTCAAACCGAAGCCAAAAGAAAGAGATCCTGTTATAGGCAAAGAATCGCTCAAGATCGCCCAAAGAAACAGAACAAAAGAAACGGAGAGAGAAGTAATCCCATTTACATTCCTAATTAATCGCATAAGTGTTTTATCTATACAAGTACTTGTCTCATTTACAAATACAGAAATGTTACTTTTGTCAGAAAAGTTACAGGGTGTCTGATATTCAAACGTAAGAAACACGCGTTACTCCCAATCACTTGAAGTTTGACATGAACAGACATGATGTTGGAAATTTTTCACTCAGAAAAAGGCTGCTCAGCTTGTTCTCGTTTTTTAGTATCTTGTCAATTTTTTATATGCGAGACAACCTATTTCCACGTCAGGTCAGAAATATCGTACATCTAGGTCATACTGTGTATTCAACTGGCTCATTCCTCAGCTACAAGGTGCTGTAGCAACGAAATGTGCCAAAAAGAATGGTTTGGTTTGGTTTGGAGCGCTACGGTCTACTTTTTGCAACACGAGGGCTAATGAGACCGGGACCTACAGCTTAAAGCCGATTCCGAACGGCTACGAACATCCATGCCACTGTGGGATTCGAACCCATGAACTCCGGTACCGAAGGCCAGCACCCTAACCAATCGGCCATCGGCCAAAAAGAATGAGCGATGAGGTTTTTATCTACTTGTTTCCATCCTTTCCACTTCATAAATGTGGCTTCCTGTAATAAGACTTACAATCATTCATTGGTTTACTCAGTCCCTGAGCTTTCCTGACAAAGGTTGTAAAAAAATAAGCCAAATGGAACAGTACATAAATGTATCTTTGTTTCTAAATTAATTTCTAATGTTACATAAACTATTGTGCAAGAAGGGGACAAGGAACCTTAGACAGAATAAACTATAGAATTTCAAGAAACAAATCTTCGACAAAGGCGACAAGAATTTATTTGAAAGAATTCGAGTTCCTTCCCAACCTAGGCTTTTACCAACGACTCGTATTTTTGCGATTTTAAAACAAATAAATTAGGATTCTTCAACAGAGCTGACCTTTATTTATTAGTTTGTAGCTCATACTGTATTATTTTCGCTTTTAATCCTTCAAAATTTCTCCCGTTTATTGCCTTTGTTCTTTAAGTTTATTATCTTTCTGCTGTTCAGGGTGTTTTAATATGCAATTGGATTTTTAGCCCCTCATTGTACTGTGAATGGGAGGTGAAACTTAATGTCGTATTGTATATAAAATTCCACGATAACAATTTTGAAAAGTGACTTTGATTTTGTGGAAGGTTCCTCGTAGCAGGTTAAAGATTATAGCAAGCAAACTGTGTTTCTAGAAAAGGAGGACGTGCTGGAAGAGGAAAACAGAAAGCTGCTAAGATTCCGAATCAAACGCCACAAAGCGGCATTTATCGGTAAGACACCGTTTTCATTTGTTAACCTCAGATCGGGGGAAAAGAATTTAGGTTAAATGTTTCATATTGTAATATGCATGGATGGATGAGTGGGAAAAGTATCATTGGCTTTTTTTTTTCCAGCCTCGAAATTCGTGCACATCGCGACGGCTTTGGTAGTGTCCTTTTCAACCATAGTAACAAGTAAGTCGCTTTCATCTTTGCCTTAAATTCGAATAGACGAATGGGATTAATTCATTTGGAATCTTTCCACATGCCATTAATGGGGAGTAAATTAAATTAGCCCTGGGAGGATTATTTATTTATTGAATGGGCTTCTAAATGACTGCTTTATCAGTTACCTCCAATTCTTCGATTTAAACAGACTAATTCCTTTACCATTTTCAACTTTTAATTGCATACAAAGGTTATTTTCAATTACAGGCCGAATGTTTAATGTCTTTATCGTTCAACCATTTTTTTTTAGCTTTTGCAATACCGTGGTATTTTAATGTGCCATTCGAAGCAAAGATGCTTAAAAAAATCAAAAATGCCTAGTATTAACTATCCATACATAGAATAGAATAAAGAATATTTTTTTTAGAAAACAAATTCAAATTTTGTCACAAAATCGCTCCCACATGTTATCTCGTCAACAAAAATGAGAAGAATTTAGTGAATATTCCATTTCAGAAAAGAATACATTTCTACGAAGGGGGGAGGAGGTATGGAGTTTTTGTATATTTGTATTATATGTATAAGAACACTCATAACACTTACAAGCCGTTTCCTATTTATAAAATCATATGCTGTTTTAAAGTCATTAAAAAAGGTGGTGAGATATTATTACACAAACACATTTTTTATTACAATCTAATACTAATTTAAATTTTTAAAAAGGAAAAAAATATAATTTGGAGAAAAAAATTCAGTTTTTTTCAGAAATTTGTATTTTCCAAACCTTTCGAAAATCTCTGTTTCTGGAATGCTCTTGATTCGTGTGTTGTATACGCCCTGTAACTGATAAATTTTAATATAAAACGATTAATATTTTAGAAATGATAGAAAACCGCAGTACGTCCAATGGTAAGTTATAAAAAACAGAAAAAAATTTCTGCGAATGTTCCAACGGTAAATTTATAATTTTAAAGCCAAATCGTTCAGAGAGTGCTCAAATCGCAAACAGTAATTTAAATATCAAGTCTTCCTATGAATATATTTTGAAATTCTGCGTCTTAACACATCTTAAGCAGGTATTATCATTCAAGTGCACAATTGGCAACATGAGGGCTCATGAGACCGTTTAAAGCAGATTCAAACTCCGGTACCGACGATCGATTGATTAGGGTTCGAATCCCGTTCGTATTCGGCTTTAAGCAGTAGGTCCCGGTCTCATTAGCCCTCGTGTATAAACCAAACCGGTACCGACGATCAGCGCCTTAACCAATCGGCAAAGTGCACTATTGGGGAAATCTGTCATTACTCTCTTTGGTCCCGTAATAAATCCCCAAATTTTTTCCCATTTTTCTATATTTATTTGAGGGCTTTATTTGGTAGGATAGAATTAATTAACATATTTGGTAATGATATGTAATTGACAGAGAATGTAAGAAAATAAAACTAATGCATTCCTAGATGATGAATGTAATTCATCACTATAATTCTCTTCCGTAAGATTGTTCTCGTAGAAATAATTCGAATAGTTATTCATTATCGTATTTTATTTCAACTTTGTTAATTTTAGAAATTCACTGTTAAAAAGTCCCCATAGTTTGCAGAATGTGTTTCCGATGTGTTAAAATGCGTCATTCTAGCCATTAATATAAAGCTATGAAATTTCTGATATGATTTTTTTCTTTTTCTAGTTTTTCTGGACTGGGTGAAAAGAGACCAACCTTATGGCTTTCGAATTTTAGGTGTTATGATAGTTTTGTTCTTTGGATGCATTTACAATTTGTACCTGATGCTATTTCAGAGATCATTCAGCTTCAAGAACTATTTCATTATACCCGTTTGCTGGGTTATTCTATGTAAGAACTTTTATTTTTATAATTCCATAATTATTGAAAGTGCAATAGGCTTCCGATTTGTTACATTAACTCTTTTCAGGGTGTAAAAAAACCAGAGAAGCATGTAAAAGGTTGAACCTACCAGGATTTGACATTCTGGAAATAATTATTTATCACAACTAATGAGTATTTCCCGCACTTTAGAATTAAGTTCCCCGTTTTTGTTGACATTGAGAAACAAGTACAGTAGTTTCATATATAGAAGATCGTTCGCACTTTATGGAAACGATTTTGATAGTTAAGTTTTATGTATAAATCCTGCATTTTTTGAAGCTATCTGATAGCCATAATTCTTGACAATAGCTCTTGCTTGAATTTTCTATGAAAGTAAATTTTTTCTTAATACTGGTATGTCAATTTTATTCCATTTCTCTTAGATCGTTTTTCCAAGTCCGGTCATGCCGTTTTATTAAGGCTTGTTTTAATAAACCGAAAGTGTTGAAATCTATTAGAGAAGCGTCAGGAGATTTTACAGGTATTTCCTTCAATTGGATACACAACTTTATTCCTTTCTTTCTTAAATAAGTGTCACTTCATTTAAACGTGTGAGTAGAAGCTTGGTACATATGAAACTAAAATATTCTGCTGATTGTAGAGTGAATTGATTTTGGCTGTACGTGAGACTTGCGCTGTAACAAAATCGTACAACTGTCATGAAACCCTTTACTGTACACTGATTTCGTACCTTTCAGGCGAGCAATAGAAAATGGATCTTCTTCGATTACAGTCACTTCAATATACCCATACCTCGTCGAGTGTTATCACGAATCTCAATCTTTCAGCAGTCAGGTGTTTTTCATATAATTGTATAAAACTTATTATTCTTTCAGCAATATGCTATGGAAAAAGCAGATGAACTTTAGGTTTAAACATCTTTTTAACTTCAAATCTTTATGAATTATTTTACTTACAGTACCAGAAGACATTCCTAGTTTCGATGCAATGGATCTTTGAGAGAGCGGATTTTCTTTTAGGATCTAATACTTCACTTGATGTTTACCTGCGTTCGAACAGTTTTAGGATGAGGTTTTGAGGTCACGTTTTCATTTACTTTCAGATAGACACTTTTCTTTCCTTTCAAATTTAATCTATTTTAAATATCTTTTTCCTAAACGTAATAACCGCGATTTTTATGCTTTATAATTTGCAGATACAAACATTTCTCCTCGGGAAGTGTAGTTACTACGTAACCTTCGAGCCCGCTATTATTTTCAAAAGCCATTTTCAAAATAAATCTTTTATTTTACTTTCCAATCCAAAGATAACAGTAGCAGACGATTATTTTGCAGTGATTCCATTTCATCTTAAATTGCAAACAAGAAAATAATTACAAAATCGTTTCTCTAAAGTGTAACGATATTCTGTATTTCTTTTGTCAAATTTTTTGAATGGAAAATAAAAAAATATTCTTCTTACTAGTATGAGATGACCTATAAATATTTTAATGAATCCACTAGAAATTAAATATTGAAAATAGGATGAAAAAATAAATCTCCAAGGAGTTTTTGAGGGATCATTGTAACATGGGTGTCCAAGGGATTTTAAATGAAAACAGTGACACACGCCGTGCTAGACATCCTTACGTAAGTCCCTTGACATGCGAGTGAAACGTTATTGGATACTATTTAATTTCGTTTAACTGAATAGTTAAGAAAGAGAGTGTTTTATTTGGAAATTTGAATTGTTATATAAAATTTAATCAGGTTGATCTACTATGTTAGAAGGACAATAATTTCCCTTCTTGGGATTATAGATTGCAGAGAATAAAATAGATATGAAGTTTAAAGAACTCTGAATACTACAGCACGTCATGTTAGTTATCAGCTATCATTTTAAATGTGATATGATGACATTTATAGAAAAGAAAAAACTTGGGGAAAAAAAGATTTGTAAATTAAGTACTATAAAGTGGAATTTTATAATGGATAAAGCCATTTTCCATAATTTCAGTCTATGTACCTGCAGAAAAAATAAGTTTATGATAGCTGTTTGAAAACTTTTAAAGTATCGATCCAAAAGAAAAATTTATAAATAATAGAAATTGCTTGAAAATTTTGTAGCTTGTGTATAAGATTGCCATCTACCTACTCTCAAAAAGAAAACTCGTTTTAAGAAAACATAAAAATTCTACAAGCTACTTTTGAATGGTATTAAAAAAGATACATAATGCATTAGATATGTTCTTTGAAATACCAACTGCAGAGCGGCCGCCGAAAACGGCTCTGGGCTACAATGGCACATGAATTGAATTTTATATCAACGGATTAAGAGATTAGAAAAAATTAATTCCAACGTAATTTCACATGTATTTTGAAATAAATTATTTTTAAAAAGCAAATCTCGAATTAATACTTAAATGCAGGGTTTCGTAAGATGGGGATCTTCTTTTAGTATCAAAATTTTCGTTTTTTGACGATTTTTAAAAATTTTAAATATTTTGTGCACAACAGTCATTGAGTTTTATGTGATAAAAGACTCCTTTAGTATCTAAAGTCTCGTATTAACAAGTTTTAATAGTTCAGTGGAATTTCTGAAAGAGTGGAGATAACTAGTCGATAAGAAATATTTAACATTCGCATAGGAATCGAAACTTCGTCAACTGTTTCATCCGGTCGTGGGATTGCCAAGATGAAAAGTTGACTTTCAAAAAAGACGTTGGACTTATTTTTCAATTAGGTGCTTAAATTACTCTAGGTATTTGGAGGATAAAAAATATGTTTATTTCCAATGCAGCCCCCGAGGAGCTACGTCATTTCCACCCCCAGACATCTTAGGCCCGAACATGCTGCCTTTGCCAACTGAGCTCGATATTTTCAAATAAAATCCTATTACTCATCTTATACAATTATCAACCAATTTTATATATTATATTTGTGTAAAGAAAAGAACTAGAAAAATATTAAAAATACATAAATTATTTATTTTATGTAAAATAATTCGTTGCTTAACAATTGTATTTTCCCGCTCAAAAACGCAAATCGATTTTCCAAGGCGAATTTTTTGTTCGAATTAAATCGATCAAAATAACACGGCTATCTATTTCACAAAAAGAACTATTTACATGAAAAACACCCAAATGGAAAAATATTTTCCCAACTTTTCCTTGTTATAATAGAGGAATGTCGATATTCGTTTGTCATTTCTCAGCTCATTGTGTCATTTTATGGTTAGAGTGAATGAAATACAGTTTAGGATGAAATGTACCATATCTGGCATTTTATACATTTGGAGCCAAAATATTTGCGATGTACGTATTAGTGTTTCGGAGTTCATTTCAATCTTTAACTTTAGACAATAACGTATTAAAGGTGGAAGGGGAAGCAAATCAAGGAACTGGAAAACCATCTTCAGCAAAACCGCATAGCGGGTATTTGCATAATCAAAAACTGTGATAAATTGGGCTTTTTACTGTCGAATCGATCTTTCATTGAAAAGTGTCAACAGAAAGGGCAACACCATAAGGTAGTACGCAAGTCGAAACCTGGAAAAAATGGGAATGGCCTCTCTCACCTTACTCGCCCGATATTGCGCCATCAAATTTCCATTTATTCTGGTTTCTACAGCATTTTCTTGGTGGCAAAAAATTGGATCATGTCCGAAATACCATCTCCAGAGATTTTGCTCAAAAATCAGTTGAAAAATTTCACACTAAATTGCAAACGATTGTTGATAACGAGGGGGACTACACTATTGATTAAAAATAAAAACTTTCTGTTTGAATTGAATGCAGAAAAAGCACGTTAGTTTCCGGTCCTTTTATTATTCTTACTTTATTATAATGTGTATAGAAACCCACTCTATCTACAATAATGGAAACGCGTACTGAGGTAGTAATTGTTTTCTTTCAGGTCTGAGCAACGGAAAGTGTGCGGACCCTCTAGTGGCGAACCACATCTGCGACTCGAAAATCCACTTCATGAGCCACGTGTACCTGCTGCTCGTGTTCCTGGAGTACTACCTAGCGTCGGGCATTCACGCCGTTCTCGTGCTCGAGATCAACCAGTTCCGGCGCATTCCCCTCAAGGAGCTGCTGCACTACTCGCTCTTCAACCTGCCCCTCATGATCATCGTCTTCTTCTACATCCTCTATCAGTGTCTGTCGGAAATCAAAAGACGCCTCAAAACCCATCGGAACCACTAACAAAATATGCATTCATTTTCAAAACGCTATGGATTCACAAGTATGTAACCTTATATCGCTAATTCGAAAACACTTTCCTAAGCCGAACGATGGTCGAATGGTTACGGTACCGGGACATGTGTTTCGAATCGGCTTTAAGCAGTAGCATGAGCCCTCGTCTAGCAAAAAATACACCGTAGCCGTAAACAAAACCATGAAGCACTCGGTTGGACATTGTTTATGGAATTGGCCGATTCCCAGGCTCTCAAGCGATTGACTGAAACCCATCTGCCGGCAGTAAAACTTGCTTAGAAAATAATTAACACTAACCCCTCTCCTTTACGATTTCTATGGCGGTAAGTAACCAGTAACTGTTCATTCATGAATACATATACAAAATTATACATTTTCTCACAAAAAAAAATACCATGATATCTCCTGTCACAAGTATTTTAGTTGCGCCAGATTCAGCGTCGCTATGTCCGGCTAGAATTAGTTTAAGATCCTTTTAATTCTAGGCCACTTAGCTTGGAAACACCAATATACTCATTGAAATGATAAAATTAAATAATATTTTTAAAGCTAAATCATTAGTAAAGAGCTTGTGAAAAATTCATTCCAAATAAGAATTTATTTTATGATACATCGAAAAAATGCTATTCTAACGAAGATTTGAAGTTATGTCTCCTTAAGGACTGACCAGCAAAAACTGTTCGAGTGCTGGATCTATGTAACGAGTTTGAACTGCTGGCTTTTGGAGAGAGTGTGGTTATTTTCATAAATCTCTCCTATTCGTACATCTAATACTTTTGAAAATATAGGGTTTTGAAAAGGAATCGATTATTTATAATAATCCTGTATTACTTTAATTGCGAAAACTCGAGATTTTGAGGTGAGGAAATACAAAATGAAGTCCCAAATAAGGAATGAAAAAGATATTGAATGCAGATAGCTGTTTAATTCTGCTAATATTTATAAAGGAACTGAAATGGGTTTGAATTGAATAGATGAGGAACCGAATCCAAAAATTCCTTTACTAACGGAAGTCCGAATTAAAAGCGATGCTTGGCTACTTTGTCGGCATGCGTTGACCAAATGGTTGGATATACATGGAAATAATGTACAACAAAAATGTTAGTCATCGGTACATCTAAAAAAATCAGAAGCTTGATTATTTAAACCATAAGAAAATTTTCCATGTTAAGCTTAAATTGAGAATTATATCTGAAGGTAAAATTGTTTACAAAGTGTTTTGAATATTTTGTCGCATTAAAAGAAAATAATCCTACATAAAAACATAGGATAGTGAAAATTGGGCCAAATTAACTGCTTAAAGAGAAATTTAATTCTTCACTATTATAACCCCATTTTCAATAGATATCATTTTCCTTCATTTAGAAATATGTTTTCACATTTTCCTGTGGTTTAACACTGGGCTGCATTGCACGTTCAGTTTTGTTTTCGAAAAACTGTCGTAGGAATGGGATACAAAACCCTTTTCCATCATACGAGTACAAGGATGAATCTTTTATACGTAATAATTTATTTGAAATTAAAAAGGTGTTTTCATAAAGACCACTTAACTTCACTAATTATGGGACTAAAGTCTAGTATCGAAACGACTACTTGTCAGTACGACGAACTTTGTAAGCAGACTGAACTTTTCAGGTGAGCTTTTTCACTCAAATTCACTAATTATGTGACTAAAGTCGAGCTATTCATCTGTGCGAGTGAACTGAAAAAGCAGACTAAGCTGTCAAACAGGGCCGTAGCCAGAAATTATTTTCGGAGGGGGACCAAGGGAGAAAGACATTTTTATTTGCGAATGATTCTTCAATTGATTAAAGGGAAAGCACTGTATTTCCGGAATATAGTGCTGCATTTCCGGCCAGCAAGACTTTTATGGTCTCAGCGGGTTTTTTCTAAGAGAATAACAGTCCATGTTCATGAACAGCTAGGCAGATAGTACATACACACAAAAACGTGGGACATTGTCTATCTACAAAATGGCCTTTCAAAATCCCTCCCCCTGCTTTCAAAGCTCTATTATCAATGAAACCTAAATGAGTTTCAAGATCTTCTTGCTTTTTCATCCACTGAGTTCCTTCGCAGCTATCTACATTAAATCCTTTTCGTTTTGGAATAATTTCGTCCATTCCCTAATGGACGAAACAGTGTTGAAATAAATCAAAAATATTAAATTGGACAGAGTAAAATTTTTATATTAGAAATAGGTTTCTTTTATCAATAACTTTTTTACTAAATTTTATAAATGATTACTATATTACTAATGTAGATACACTTAGTATTATATCTTCGCGAAATACCCTATAAGAGCAATCTTTCTTTCTTTCTCCCCCATTCCGACGTTGTACATTATACAGTTCATTTGCATAGCATCAGCGATTAATATTTCGCAGCCATTTTTAATTTACGATTATCATCCTAGTGTTTGCATCATAAATTGAATTGCAAACGACCAACATTGGTAAATAGCGTTCATTTTGAAATGTAGAACACGTCATGATTGGGATAGAAACTCGAAGTGTACTAGGAAATAGAAAAGTCGGATACGTGCAAAATAATCTTGTGAAGAAAGTATTTATTGAAAAGTCTGCTTAGTATTTGAAATTTCTTTTCCATTTCAAAGTACTAGAAACGAGATTATTTTGGGGAGTACTGCCTATCTGAACATTATTCCTGACTAAAATGCATTTTCTGAAAAAAAAAAATTTTTTGTATCTACAGAATATATATCAAAATTTTCCTTTAGAATTATTAATATTCACTTGAAATTTTCCCATTGAGAGTGTAAAGTAATTTGATATTAATTATATTATTTTTTATCAATTTTCTCTTTTTCCAGTGTTTAAGAAGCACGTTTTTTAAAAGAAAGAAATTGGCCGGGTGTTGCATAAATAAAGAAGATCCATTTTAAATGGATATTTTAAAAAGCATTTTTATTGTTAGTGAAAACAATTCATTTCGAATAAAGATCTTAAAATATTTTTCAAAGAGATTGGTGTTCCCACTCTTTCAACCATTTTAAGCAATCTCTTTTTGGAGGAAAATCGTTTTTCTGAATAGTCCCAATCGATGACGAATTGAAATGATTTGAAATGAATAATGAAGCAAAGTTTGATTAAGACTGTAATCTACCTTATTTGTTATTTGGAGGCCTACTTGAAGAATATCTAATAAAATCCATTAATGGCTTATTCTAACAATAAGTTATTAGGCATTAAAGTATAGGATAATGGAAATTGAACTGCTTAAGCAACATTTTGATACAATAAGAGATATGGAATTCTATATGATGAATCTTTAGCCATTGGATACAGATGAATTTTCAACGAAAAATAATATAAAATGGACTACTGAAAATGTTCAAATTATTACTCGAAGTAAAGAGCTTTATTTCTTTGGATGAAGTTAAGTATTTTAATTTATGTATTAATGTGGATTTTATTCTATACTTCCAGAGTTGTCAGTTAAAAATTCGATCTCCAAAGATCGAATTGTAATAAGACACAATTGAAATTGTATCGAACTTTGGAGGAACTCGATAATTCGATTAGCTCATCCAGTGACAACATTTTCATTTCATAAAATCCTGCCTTCAAGAAAAGTTTGTGCACACAACCATAATATTTTCTCACAGATTTGAAAATTATTTCAACTTAAACTCAATATCTTAAAAATACTGTCCACAAAATTGAAATATTTTCTACCAAACTCAAATATTGACTCAACTTTTAAAACGAACTTAACCCCTTGCCGTAGAATATATTATAGAAAAACAAGCAAAAAATGGAAAGTTTTTTTCTCTTTCATTTTGTTCTTTATTACCATCAAAATGTTAGATATAGATTATTTTTGAAAAAAAAAATGTAAACGAAACAACTACTACTTTCAATATTTTCACATATATAGAAAATATTAATGGATGACAGTCATTTTTGCTCAAATTGAAGCAAAATATATAATTTTCTGTATAAATATAGTAGACCGTAGCACTCCAAACCAAACCAAACTGTATAAATATAGTAAACTAATCCAACGCTGTTATTATCTCTATTAACTGCCACAAATTCCTTTGAATTTCAGAAATATTTTACAGAAATAGCGACCAATGGTGCTATGTGTTGGGCCAATTCAATAGGATGCATTGGAAGAACCGATTTCGGTCTTCACAGAATTCTTTTTCACTTGCATTCCAAAATGGCAAAGGGTTAATGATATAACATGCCATATTTTTAATAACTTGTTCGTTTAAAATTCCTCAGAGTTGACTTTGAGTTTACTAACAAAATGGCTAAAGAAGTTATGAATGGCATGCTCAAGTTTTTGTTTTTTTGATTTCTTTTTCAATGCAGACATTTTCCATAAGAATATAATTTCCTTATAAAATAATTTGAGCGAGTATTACTAGCAACCGAACATTCAGTCCTGGTGTTGAGATTTTTAATTGAAACAATCTCATTCTTGTGTTCTCATTATTAGTATTAATGCATCATTTAAACTCATTTAGACAATCACTGGGATCTCCAATTAAATGGGTTTCTATTGGAAATAAAATATTTTCCTCACCAATAATTAAAAAACTTTTATTTCCTATGCGAAATATATTTTCTTATTCAGATTCCAAAAGCAAACAAAAAATGTCGAGCAAATTTTGTTCCTCAATCCTAACATGCTCATAAAAAGTATGTTCTGACTCAAGTACTTTTAGCTTTACAAAAACACAAGTCGGGTTATTTCTGAAAATTTTACAAGTGTTTTTCAATTGCGGAAACATTGTTTTTAAAAACTATGGAAGGTGTATTTAAAAGTTTCAAATAATGACTCTGAATGAATTATCAATCAAGAGTTATTTTTCAAGGTGGAAAAGGCCTACCCTTTACCCCAATTCTAGATTCTTTCAGACACTACGAAAAGAACGGAAAAAGAAGTACAACTCTTTGGAATTCTTTCCACCAAGACAATTTATAATAATGTTTTCTAACTTTTGTAGGTATGAGAGCTATTTTTAATATTAGAAATCTTATATAAGATCATTATGTGGAAAGAGTAACAAATACTTTTATCGAATCCTTAAAACTTGAACTATAAATGTATTGAAAATACCCCAAGCCAATGTCATGATGCAAAGACTCGGATCGATTCATTTATTATTAATAGTTATTTTTCCATTGAAATACTACTTTTCTCCAACTTTAGGGATCTATAAGAAAAGTCATTCAAACAACCAATCTTAGAGTTTAAAAAAAGACAAACAAGGGAAGTCATATCTCATATGTATTTCATACAATTGTTTCGAAGGATTTAGAAGTTTCAAATTTATAAATTGCCTAAAACTTGATGCTCGTATTCGTTTGACGAAAGGGAACATTCATCACTTCTAATGGCTACTTTTCAATCCTCACTTATAATCATGCTTCTTGTGTGCATTGTTTTTCTTATAATGACTTTGCTATTATTTCAGAGAAATCTTGTTCTTAATAGACTTTAATATAAAAAGTTATATTTTCATAACTTAAAGTAATACAAATGCATTATAAAAAAGATATTCTTGTTTAGAAAGTTTTGAGTGTTTTATAAAGTGTTTAGAAAATGTAAAACGGATTATTTAGTTCATAAAAAATTTAGAAAATCCTAAAATTAGAAAATCTTATATATTTCAAATTTTAATTTGTACAGTTTTCGTATGCATGGAAGATTCATAATATTTTTGTTAAAATAAAACGTATTTTTACTATATTTACATAAATATTTTAAAAAATGCTAATAATATCTTAATTTTTTCTATCCAAGTCAAAGCTTTGTTGCTTATAGGATGTCGTCTATTGCTGTTTCAATATACTTTCTTTCCGTTTGATAAACTTGCATCAACAGCTTGTGTAGTATTGTTCAAAAGACATTTAGCGACCAAGGGCCTAAATACATTGATAAAAATAAATTTTGTCTTCTCAGATTGATTCAGCACTTGTACGGTTCCCAAATGTGTTTGCAATTGAGTCATTGCCGATTCAAAAATAGAACAAAAGTTATCGCAGCAAATTCAAGACATATCGAAGGAAATACCGGGTGGCCATAATTAAACTGACAGAGAATGACGCCCCATTTTGTACGAAGATTAAACAATTCCGCGAAAAAACAAATTACTTCCAAAACTCACCGATAGGGAAATATTTGGCGATGTGTTAATAAATGCAAATTAATACGGATTAAAATTACCTTTAATTATGCACATTTTCTGATTGAGTTCAAGTGCAATATGGCAACACTTTTAAAAAAGCGTAAAATCTACATAAACGCCGATAAAGTCTCGGGATCTGCAATATCAAGTACGTGAGCAGAAGAACAAGTTCTTTATTCAAATTTCACGTTACATCCATTAGTATAGTGCCACCTGCTTGGGTTTTTCTATTTTCTATTGCACAGCGCCAAATATTCCCCTAGCGGTAACTTTTGGAACTAATTTGTTTTTTTGCGGAAAATGTGTCGTCATTCTCGCAAATAGATTGCTCTACAGAACACTGTAAGCACTGTCAGTTTAATTATGACTACTCCTTAATTAACTTTTCATTACCACAAACTCTCTAATGATTCCACTTCACGGGATACAATAATACAAAGCGGAGATTGTAACACGCCACTCATGGGTCGTTTGATTATTTACTCATTTTCTATAATAGATTGGAAGTCCTCCATAAAATATTCCCCTTCTAACGAATCAAAGTTCAATTTCAAACATACCATTATTTCCATTGCTATTCCCATTTTCATTTTTAAAGGACCTCACAATTTAAATAAAACCTCAAGCTACACTTTTATATATTGAGTTAAAGTTTTTCTTCATTTCAAACGATTTATTGAAAAATAAATATCAGTTTTTTTTCTTTCAGGTGCAATTACTTAAGATAGATCTCAATAGTCCTACTATAAACGAGTCGCTCAGCCTGATGTCCCAAAATATGGGATAAAAGGATTTCAATTATTATTTAGACTATATATCACACACCAACAATGTAAACGATTAAAAAAGAACTCATTTCTGAAATGCAAATACCACATTTTTTAACAATTTTACGTTTTTTATAAACTTAAGAAATATATACTAAAATATAATAAATATAATAAAAGTAGTTTATTTGTCAACATTTGAAGAATTATCCTTGCACTTCGCACCTACTTTTTGTCGAGATTATTTCTAGAGAACCAAATACCCATCGAAATAAATCCCATTAGAAATGAAATGTGAAATTCTTTTAATTTTGTAAACGATTACTTCCTTACTATTAACAACGGATAGATTATCAAGAATAAAAATGGCAAAAGGAATTTTATAAAAATGTAATACTCCAAATAAAAATAGATAAAATTAAATAACTGAACTAATCCTAGTTCATACTTATCTAGGATTACTATCTCCATTCATACTTATCTACAAACACATTTCAAACATTGAGTTGCTTAAAAGTTTTGGTATTATATTAAGCACCTTATTAAGAGAAAAATATATCCAACTTCGCCTTATTGTAGAGTTGCCATACCAGATAAAGAAAAAAAGTGTTCTATAGCTCCCATGATCTTCACTTCCTACCTAAAACCTTCCTGAATCACCAGACAAAATTTTATCAAAATCGGCCAAGCAAGCATTGCAAACAGACATGTATACACACAGAGGCTTTTCTATAAGGACAGAAAATGTCGAAATTTATCTTTTCATTGATAATTTTTACATGGCACTATGGACAACTTAGGAATTCGACTTACTTACAATGCACTCATTTGGAGGAAACGTTTAAAAGAGAAGACATTAAAACTAAGAAGTACTGAAAGAAAACTTTATTTTAAAAGCACATAAAAAGCTTGAATTCAATCTTTTCTCTTCTGCCAGTGGATTCATTCCATTATGTTCACTTTAATTTTCCGATAAACATTTAAGAAAGCTTTATGGTCTTCTTTCACTTTTTAATCCTTCAAAACGGGGAGGAAGAGACACAAGCTCGCCTGGAATACTTTCTTGAAATATTATGTATCTTGTCAAGTTTGAGGTTGTTGTGTAATAAAAAAAAATGCTAAAAAATATTACGAATTCTTTTGTGAGTTAAAGATCCGGTGAAAAAGACATACGCAATGCAATTATTTTCAAGAATGGTTCTGTTGTAAATGTTTAGTGCTATACCAGTCTTTAGACTCCTGTTAAAAGTGGAATATTTTAAAAATCGAGGTTGAAGCAAGCATCCATTTCTTACTGTTTTTGAATATCCTGATTAAGGAATTTCTATTTCGATACTAAATGTTATAAAATATCTTAACACTAGAATTGCGGGGTTTTCCCTCATATAAAGCATGCGTTTTTATTAAAACACTGTTCCTACCTCGACTTTTTAATCTCTGTTTAATAAAAAGTGAATACGTTGATAAAAGTTTTATATCTGAAATGACTTTTAGGTATTTCTAACGGTTTTCTCTTTAGGAAAAATCTTAATATAAAGGTGTTCTATAGTTCTTGTTACTAATAGATTTATAAAATCTTATTGCAGTATTGGCGACAGACAGTTATATTTTAGTATTCATTATTTATCCCCTTCCTAATATAAAGGTAAAGTATAAAAATACAACTGTTTTCACTATGAATCTGCAATAAAATCCTTGTTTTTCTGTTTTTTTTAAGTGAAAATGAGCTTATTTTGTATTTACTTGAAACAGATTTAGTAGCCTCATGTTAACAAAGTTATTTTTTATAAACCCTATTTTTGACGTTTAAATTATAGTTTTACTCCTTATGTTATAGATTTTGTTATTGCTGGATAGTAATTTCAGAGAACAGCAATTTTTTCTTAAAAGGCAGCTGCATATTTTGATCAATCTAATCCAGACAAAGCAAGTTGAAAAGACAACACAAAATGTAATCGCAACTAAGTACAAGTGAGAATAAAGTGATAAAATATCCAACTAGGCTACAAGCAATTCAATTCAGATTTGTAATATGATTAAGAAAATTTCTTGTATAATGCTGGTGCAATTACATATGATTATACTAGAAAATATATATCAGACTATTTCGATGAGAAAATTTTTCTAATACAATAATTGAAAAATTACAACTGGGACCAAAATCTTCGAGAATTCCATTGCATGGAAATCTCTTATTTTATATTTATATCATCTCTATTTTAAATTTAACACTGAAATATCATTTACTCAATTTCATCCATTCATTTTTTATTGAAAAAAAAAACATATGCAATCAAGTTGAAATTCAATTCCCCGTGTGTTTACATATAAAATATTCGATAAAAAAATTTATTAAATACAGAATGTTCATGAATGAATAAATAATTTCATATTATTAGATCTAAGAGTAGGAACAAAAGCTCTTTTACGTTATTTCACCCCAAATACTTTTTCTTACCAAAAAGTGAACTTTTTATTTTCTACTACCAAGTTGGAAATGTACTTATGTATTATCAACTATTTGACGAAATTGTGTAAAAATTCCAGTCCACTAAAATAATCAATCTCCCTTTCAATAGTATAGAAATACTTTGACTTTACAAAATTAAGAGAATGCTGAATGTTACAAACATTTGGATTGAACTTTATACTCATTTGTACTGAGATTAAAATAACATTTCAAAAATTTTGATCATTTTCTTAAATTTTAGTTATTTGAAGTATTTTGTTAATCTTTAAAATATTCCCGGGACATACATCTTCCTTTTTTTTCAATATTTGCTTTATTAGTAAAAAATAACTTTTAAACATTTTGAAGTAATTTGTTTATAAATTCAATTAGTCATTTATGGGAGAATTTTTTGTGGCTGTGCGCTGAATTTTTACGAATAATTCGAACTTTTTAAAAAAAATCTAAATACAGTCGAAATTTAAAACGAATAAACAGATTTATTTCTGTCTATTATGAGTATTTGGTAATTATTTTGAAGAAATCTATGAAAAAATAAGTCAAGAAACATTTATTAACAGAATTTGATCCTAAATTCATTTTTCAAATTTAATAGATTTTAAGAAATCCTACTTGAATTTATGAGTTAATAACCTCTTAAAATGCTTTCCATTCCTTACAGAAATTCAATACTTTGAGAAGTTCAATTAATTATCTTTGAAAGAGGTGGATATTCCAGAGCGAATATATGAAACAACTTTTTCTCTTCAACTTTATTTTTAAAAATATTAATATTTAATTTTTCTAAATTGTGCCATCTTTCTATGCTTTATTGCAGAATTTGCTATTTCTGTTCATTCGTTCATGTGAATGATGTGTTCAATAATTATCCATCTTTGTGAACTGGAATTTTTATACGAAACCATTTTGCATTTTGTTTCTATGTCACGAGTAAGTTGTTTTTCCATTGCGAAGTGCTTCTATTTGTGCTTGTGTCTAATATTAATAAAATTTGAAAAGATCGATCCTAATTCTTTTGATTTGTAATAACATCTTTACGATAGTTATTCACCAAAATAAATGTCAAAATGAAAATCTCTTCAAAAAATTCTCTTCATCTGTCGTTTAATTCCAAAAATTATTCTAATGACTATGACGTTGTAGTACTAAATACAGAAGTTTCTTACCGTCATTCAACTGAGGGATTTTATCCTTTGTAATCCGGAATATATTGATTCACATGTCGATTATTTTAAAAAGTAAGATTAAACAGGACGAACATTTTCAGAAAAATGTTTTTGGTTCTTGACCAATAAATAGCACCTATAGCTAGAATTTGCAAATACCAGACATGGTCGGATTTTCCAAAATCGCTATATATGTTCCGATGGAGATCAGTTAGGCTGTAAATATAACAAACGTACAGCATATCCAACCTTCAGTTAACTGAATTAGTTTATAAAAAAAGAAGAAGAATTTGCCAACGAAATTATCCCGAGAAGAATAATACTGAGACTGCCTCCGTTTCAACGTCTACGCATTCGCAGACGATATATACCGATCTGAGTGGAGGCTTTAGTTTGCTGCTATATGTTCTGCACATTGCGGGTTGGAAAGGAAACGTGTGATTCGGAAGACTATGCAGAAATAATGCTACATTTAGACAAAAGAGTAATTGGTACTGTTGTAATGTACATACAACCTATACACCAGTGTTCGTTACAAGGGGGAAACACAGAATGAATATAATACCTTATATAGATTCAGACATTTATTCTATACATTTATTTACAAAAATACTTGGTTAACATAATCATCAATCATTTATATTTTCTATTTACAGACTAATTATCCCACATCACTTTATAAGGAATTATTATTATTAACAGAGGCCTAAGTCAAAGGACTGTAAATATTATTTATAAATTACCTCCATTGAAGTCGCAGGGGAGCAGGCAGGGGCTTTTCTCATGGGCATACGGGACGAGTTGGTGATGGTGAGCGGGGTGGTCTCGGTCCGGGCGCACAGGACGAGCTGGTGCTAGTGGATCCTTGTTCCACTTCTCTCGACTGCCCACTTCTAACTCCCAGCTCTCACTCCGTTTCCAAAAACTTCACCTAGGTCCCAACGCCCCTCCTTTTCTTGTCATCCAATCCCTTCTCTTTGGGAAATTTTCCCACATCACATGCCCTTCGGGAGGGCAGGTGGGATCATTAAAGTAACCCCTTTTTGTTCAAGCTGACATTACATTTTAGCCCCTGCTCCCATAATTCACGCTTACAGTTCTGTGCGAGCTTGACCGTTATGCTGCCATTCCGTGAAGTATCCTCTCTGCAGGGGTCCCTAAACTTGATGTAAATAATTGGGGTCTTAAATTCGTCAAGGAAAATCCTCCCACGGCTATGCATGCACGTGCAACTCACCGTGAGAAAGTACCTCGGTACATATCTCCCCCATCCACGGAAAAAAATCACTATTTTTTTTCTGAACATACACCTACAGGTAAATAGACCTCGGAGACATCATAGCGACGAATGTTGCGTAGGGCCGAAAGATAACCTGGGATAACAGTCTTAATAAGGAATAAGCATCACAATAAAACATTATGTGTACACACAATACAAATTAAACAGAAAATAAGCGATAAAATGTAATAATAACAAAAATTATTGTCCTTGTAATTATCAAACATCTTGTATCAAAGGTCTTGTAAAGTCCATGTTCATTTGCTTAGCAGTATGATGATGGGTCCATCTGATTCATCCACAAGAGTCTTTGTCAGTGACCGCAGGATTTATATGATCCGGCACTGGCGGGGTGGAAACTGGAACTCTCTTCTGATGTGGACGTCAAAGTCTTGGATTGTCATCTCGGCTTGGCAATGGAAAACACTGTACACTGATAACACCGCATAAACTGGGGTGGAAACTGGAACTCTGCACACGTAGACGTCCAAATGTTGGATAGTCATCTCGGCTGGGCATTGGAAAACACTGCACACCGTTAACACAGCATACACTGGGGTGGAAACTGCACCAGAAGCATGACCTGGGAGGTATGACTCAACAATATTCACAACCAATTACCTAGGCCTCGCATGCAATTAATAACATTATTTAAATAGTTTCCCTACGTCACTATTCACATACACATTTTCTCTTTCTTTTATTTTCATTACCATTATTATTATTATTCTTTTATACTATATATTTTATTCTTGCCTCAGCATTCTATCTTTTGACTGGTCTTGATATGAGAACCACAATTTAATAACTTTCTATATGTTACCTATTATCATTTATTCTTATTAAATATCAATCATAAAAATACAAGAACTGATAAATATTCAGACAGTATCAATAAACCATATAGTATCATTGCAATACATGTTTTATCTTTTTTTTAATATAATTACTATCAATTTACATGCCATATGTCCGCGCAATATATATATCTCACATCTGCATCTAGTCGTCATGAGTGGTTTTTTCCCCATCTCAAATCTACTACCGGTAACGCTCAAAGTACGTTCTTACGCATGTGCTATTTCGCGTCCACAACCGGTACTGGCGCGTATCACGTGACCTGACCTCTGCTAATTAGGCGGGTAATTCGAACGTGTACTGAACCTTATCGGCGTCCTTTCTGCTTTAGACAAACCGCCATATTTTATTATTATTATTTTTTTTATCTTTGAGCATCGGCCTAGCCGTAACATTTTTCTACGTAATATTTAAGCCGGACCTTATTGGGTCCAAAACGTACCAAGACAGTATTTTATTTTATTTATATTTATTTTCGTTTATTTACGAAAGCATGACTCGTGAAAGCATGCATTCACCAAACTGGATTACCTAAATAAAAGGTAAGTGTTCTTTTTTTTTTTTAAGGTTTTATTATTATTATTTATGTGTTGTTTTATTATGTAGTTATGTTCACTTTCCTCCTTAAAAATTCTTGGAAACTGAGTTATCCGATTAGGTTATAAATTACTTGTAAACTAGAGAATTATATCCATATTTGCATTAGTGTTGGCCAAACGCTGTTGCAAGCATGAACATAATCGGTATTATAGATACTTTTATTTTCACTAATTAAATTGATCAGATTTAATATGGAAAATAAAAGATGTTGACGAAATTTAGAAAAGTTTTACGGTATTCATCCGTGAGAAAGTACCTCGGTACAGGTACGTTGTTAGTAGAGGTCTATAGCATGCGAACAATTTTGGCAAAAACCGGTCCTTTGCGTAGAGACACAAAGTTGAAAATAAACGACACTGAAAAAATTTACTTTGATTGCTAGGTTTAAAAAGTGATATTTTAATAAAGTATAGAAATAAACAAAACGCAAAACTTTTTTTTATATTAGTTAAGCAAATGTTTGTTATTTTCCAAGAAGTAAAATTTTTACGTTCATTTCCCAATCTGTTCTGGTAATTGAAATTCTACTGAATAGAATCAATCCTTTACAACTGAGACGGATTTGACGTGATGTATAAGTCAGGGGTGTATAAGAGATAGGATCCATGGAGTTTCATGATGTATAATGGATACCTTGGGATCGAGGGTTAATGCCGAGAGAGACTTTACATTGGGGAAAGACATAATGAACTGATAACCGAACTGAATTTCAGACACAATCGTTATTCATGGAAGCTTTCCATAGTAAATAAAAAATGGCGCACTTTTTTAAAAACAAAGACTTTCCGAAGATACAGACAGCCTGATGAATATACAGGGGCGAACAATGAAGGCATTTCATCTAAAAAAAGAAATGAAGTAGACACTGGGGAAAGATATTACAAAATTTTTAATATTTTTTATAGAAACTATTAGAAGTTTTTCTTAACGTGAACTTGAAAATATGCTTTATTTATTGAAGATTCGTAGCATATCTCTAAAAGCAATTAAATGAGTAATACTTTAAAGTAGTGTTTCCCATCCTTTTTTGGCTCACGTACCAGTTGGTTGTACATCGGGCTAAATTGTACCAATTTGTAAAATTGATTGGATTCCGTGAAATTTGTAATTGCGAGTGGGTTTATTTATTTGCATTATACATTTTATAGCTTGAGAATGTATTTCCATCACAGAATGAGACGAATGACATTGAAACATACACACACATATGTGAAGGAGAGACACTCAGGACACAGAACTCTTAATATGAGCATTACTTTAATTAATATTTAGGAGAATTAAATACAGGGGTTAATTATGACTCGATTCATCAGATTATTCCACACACGTCACTCAGAACTCGGAACTCTATATAAACTCACTTCCAAAAATTAAGCACGAAGATTTAAAATGCAAAAAAATCAACAAATACTGTTTGGATTGACACAAAATTAGGCAGGAAAGTAGCATATATATTTATGCATAAAACAAAATCAATTATATACAGAAATGAAAATAATATTAAATTTAAGTTATCAGATAATGACATACTGAAAACTTAAACAGAATTATGTATAAATTGCAAATAAACAGCATAAAATAAAATAAAAGACATTAATAGAGTATGCGATCCCCCTTCATCTGTATACAAAGTTTACACCATGCTTTCAGTTCGGTGGTCAATCACCGCAGAATTAAGCAATCGCCATTCTTTTTGTCCCAGCTCAATAAGAGTGGCTGTTGGTGGGAAACGTGAAGATACAGCACGGCCCAAAGATTTTCAATGGGATTAACGTCGGGCGAATAGGCTGGCTACGCAATACGCGAAATCCCTTCACACGATGTCAGCTTTATGGAGACGTCCATTAAAACAAAATTAGGGCCAACTGTTGCAGTGTAAAATCACACAATGGGTTCGAAGACTTCATCTCAATACACAGAACTCCGTTTAAAGATGTGGAGGTCGGTGCGGTATCCTAATGAACCCACATGATAATGCTTCCGCCTCGAAACGCGTGGTCATCTGGCTCCAGAGCAGATCTTGACTCATCAGTAAACATGACATTGCCCCACTCAGACACAGTCCACTTTAATCATTCCCCCCTCTTGATTGGGCTGATAGAAAAACACAAACTCGAGGTACCAATCCACTCATATGGCGTACAGAAGCTGCAGATATCTCCTTACCAATGGACGCTGTAACCATAGATGTCACACGTGTTGATCTTCCGCGTAGGTTGTAACCCTTGGGCGACCGGCTACGGGCCTTCGGACAAATGTCTGTGTGGTTTGGAATTGTTTCCATAAACGTGAAATTACAGAATTATGAACGCCGAAGAAAAGAGCAACATCTGTGATCGACTGTCCAGCTTCGATGCACCCCACAGTACTCAGAATCTTCCATTCGTCTTCTGAAAGTCACAGAAACACGTATGTTTTGAAAACAAACTGCACGAAAGTTTTAAACACTTTCTATCAGCACTTACAATCAACTTCTGTAAACTTTCATAAAGCTGGTATCTTATAAGACTGACCTTTTTGCATATTTCTTGACATGAAAGCACGATTGGCTGTTAACTAACATATTTGTATACTTCCATTTACCTCTGCAGCGAATTGCATCCTCTTCAGTTCTGATTGGCGTCTGAATTCGCATTTTCATCTTCGTGCTTAACTTTTGGAAGTGAGTGTACATTCTTTCCAAAAACAACTGTTGCCAAATCAGGAAGTCGAACTGATGACTTCGATTGACTCTGTTACTCTGGAGTTGTAGTACTTTGTTCAGGAGTGTGTAAAAGGAATATGTTCACACTCGGTTATCTTGACGGTGAGTAGCCTGATGAACTAAATAAGGTAAAACAAAACAAAACGGAGGAAAAGAAAAAAACGAAGGGGTTAAAGATAGAGAAATCAAAGATGAAAAAAAATTATGTTTAAAAATTAAAGAACAGGGTTAAAAAATGCACAGAAAATTGTACAAAACAAAGCTAAAACTTAAAAAAATGGAAAGGTGCTGAAAAAAGGCTCTGTAATCTTGAAGTTAGGTTGGATGTGATCGGTAGAACTGGGTGACATTGGGACCTTCATGAGTGTCAATTTTCTAGACCTCGTAGCGGTCATGAGGCTTCATTTTAGGGATCTTGTAAGCTTCATTCCTGTACCATATCTCCCAACTGATATTGGGGAGCTCTTTGCGATGTTTGTTGAAAGTACGTCTGTTAGTCTCTTGAATTTTAATAATCTTTTCTTTCGCGATGTTGAGAAGTGTGTTACGATGATCAATAAAAGAATGTAGATATCCCTCTTGAAGGAATTGGATGATTTAAGAGTCTTCTTTATGTCGCATGGGAAGCCGATCAGGAGTTCGAAGGGGGACTTTTTCGTGGCTTTACTGATTGTGCCGTTTAGAGCACGCTGAACTGCCTCAACATGTTTGAATCATTATAATAGATCATCAATTGATAACTTGGAAAGAACTGGGATAACCCTTTGTAACATTCTATCCATTTAACCATTTCCTCGGAATATGCCAGTTGTGATGTGAATAAGTTCTATGTTTTGCTCTTTGCAGCACTCATGAAAGTCGGTTGAAGTAAAGGCAGATCCACGGTCTGTAATTATTCGCGAAGGATTGCCGAATGTTGATTGCATGATTAATAATTTCTGTAGAACTTCCTTAGTTGAAGTCGATTTGACTGGAAATAACCACAAAAAAACTTAGTAAAAGCATCTACTACTGCAAAAATGGGATTATACTGTTTATTGGTGGATGGCAGTGGGCCAAGAAAATGAAGGTGAAAAGTACCACAGGGAATATCTTTTGGAATCGGGTAAAGGAAACCTTCTGCTTTACCTCGTTTTTGTTAATCAATATGCATTCAACACAGTTTGCAATAACATTTTCGCGTATTCGGGAAATATAAGGATTGTTGTACAATGCTCTCTGTCTTTTCTACGGAAAAATGTCCCTGAAGATGCGCTTTACGGACTATTTGTGTTTGCAGAGAACAACTAAATAATTCTAATCCGTTGTATAGTTTATAAAGTACATCATTTTTCACAAGAAAATCGGAATTAGTGTTCGATTAACATAGGGTTTTTATTGTGAGAACTTGATCATCATTTGCTTGGGCAGTTGCTATTTTAGCAGTTATCGGGTAGACAGCATGATGGCTGAGAGCATCACAGGAGGCAACAATCGTCCCGGACGACGATGAACAATTTCATATCGAAATTCATCGAAAACTGCGGACCAACGGGCAATTTTGGGAGTGACATCCTTTCTATGAATGGTTTTCTGAAAAGCCTGACAATCAGTTACTATATTAAATTTGGAGCCCAAAAGATAAGTTCTGAACTTTTTGACGGATTCTATGATAGCTAATACTTCTAACTCGTAACTTGAAAGTTTCTCTTGTTGAGGAGATGTTTTATGGCACATATAATAAATGGGATAAAAATTTCCCTCATCTTTTTGTTGTAAAAGAACACTGCCGAAATCTAGAGATCTGTCATTCAAGTTTTGATCCTTGTCAGAAAATGAGTAGTACAGGAGATTGTGACAAGATGTCTTTTAGTCGTTGAAAAACTTGTTTGTGAATTTCTCTGAAGTGAAAAAATGCATTGCTTCGTAGCAGGTCAGTTAAGGGTTTAGCAATAAGTGAGTATTGAGAGATGAATTTTCGAAAATACCTGGTTAATCCGAAAAAGCTTCGTAGGTATTTCACATCACGAGGAAGTGGAAAATTTTGTACTGCTGCAGTTTTAGCAGGGGAAGGTTGAATTTTTCCATTCTGAATAACATAGCCCAGGAATTCAATTTATTTTTCTGTAGAAAAGAACATTTTGTGAAATTCATTTCAAGTCCGTGCTCGGAGGCCACTTGGAAGACGATTTTAAGTTTATGAAGAGCTTCCATTTCATTTTTTGCTGGAATCATAAAATCATCTAAGTATATTACCACTATGTTTTTTGCCATTAAGGGGCGAAAAATAGCATAAATGTATCTCTGGAAAATGTTTAGTGAAACACAAAGACCAAATGGGGCAAATAAGAATTCACACTGACCATTAGGAACAACAAGTGACGTAAATTTTGTGTAACTGGGATGTATAGGAACGTGAAAAAAATCCTTTCTTCAAGTCTAATCTAGTGAAGATAGCAGAGTTTTCAAGACGATCATTAACATTATCTATGAGAGGAAGGGGGAATATTTATTTGTTTTATTAAGTTGTCTATAGTCGACACAAAGTCTAAGAGAACAATCTTTATTTCTTACATAGGACTACAGGTTTTGGTTTGGTTTGGAGTGCTACGGTCTACTTTTTGCAACACGAGGGCTAATGAGACCGGGACCTACAGCTTAAAGCCGATTCCGAACGGCTACGAACATCTAACGAACACTGTGGGATTCGAACCCACGAACTACGGTACCGAAGGCCAGCACCCTAACCAATCGGCCATCGTTCGGCCATAGGACTACAGGAGAGCTATAATCAGAACAGCTAGGCTGTATAATACCTTTATCAAGCCACTCTTGAATTTGTTCATCGACGATTTTCTGTTCTATTACATGAAGACGACGAGGTCTGTGATGGACAGGGATATCATCAGACAAAACAATGTTCATCTGAACAGCAGGAGATTTTATTTTTGTGGGCTTGTATGACTTGATTAATTGCAGTACGAATTGCAATATCAGAAATCAGACAAAGTACTGTTTGAAGCGACACTGGTTTGGTTTGGAGCGCTACGGTCTACTGTTTTGCACACAAGGGCTAATGAGACCGGGACCTACTGCTTAAAGCCGATTCCGAACGGCTACGAAGATCCATGCCATAGTGGGATTCGAACCCACGAACTCCGGTACCGACGGTCAGCGTTCGGCTGGAGCGACACCGGAGAATGTATCATTGGAAAAGGGTAAAGTGTTATCACAGAGATCTTGAGAAGAAACTCAAATACAAAAATTGGCAGTTCTACTAATAGATTCAATGAGTTTAATGCGTGTTTTATGTAATTGAAATTCATCTATGGCCCCGAATAACATCAACAAAGAGTAAATGACGAAAAAGTTAGAAGTAAATGTGGTAAATACATGTGAAAAAAGCCAATAGGATGAATAAAAGTTGATCCAAGTCCAGTGAGAGTATTCTTCAATAGAGATTTTGTGACTGAATTTTTTGCAGCGAAACTTTTGATACAAGTAGAAGCTAAATGATTGTTTTCTCCGCATTTAATTTTATTATTTGAAACAGTGGCGGGACTATTGAAATTAGATGTGTTGATCTGGGCTTTGTTTCTAGAAGCCAGAGGTTGAGTAGCACCAGGTTTATTAGAGCCAAAAGATCGTCTAGAAAAATCTTGATTTGAAGTAGAAATGATGTTGTAAATCCTAGGATGTCCACGGGAACTACTGTCATATTGAAGTTGATCATGTTGACGGGTAAGCTCGTAAACTCGCGTAATTTCGCTCTTGTTTCTCTATCGTGGGAAACAATACTGTTGAGTAACGTAATGGCAAATTTGAGAGAATAAGCAATCTGAGGGATGTCTACTAATATGAGGTTACTAATCTGAAGAATTACATAAATATAGAATTGAATTAGTCAAATCACTGTAAAACACTCATATCGAGTGGTATCGGTAAGTCTCGAA
>JAGEOH010000409.1:35000-50000 GCA_032207245.1 Pardosa pseudoannulata
CTTTTTCTAAGTAAACTGTTGTCTATAGCCAAGCAGAGAATCCATTTCCTTTCCAAGACACGGTCTTAAAGAATTTTAAAATTTCGAGGAAAGGGGGGGGGGCACCGGTCCCCTCGACTACGGATTTGAAATAAGAAATCTGTTAGTTTCTTCTTGATTCCTTTTTCGGTAGCATATATTTATTCCTCAAAAAAGATCTTGAAAAAATCGAGAAGCATACCATTATTAGAATACCTATATTTCCTTTAATAAATTAGTAAAACCTTAAACATCGGCAGGGACAAAACTACAAGTTTAAAATCTTATACTTGCTTTAAAAATGTCCCACGAAAGGAGGATTACCGTAATTAGAATAAATCTTAAGCACACTAATAAAAACAGGATAACTTTAACATTATTTAAAATGTCAAATATTCAACATGTGAGTAAAACCGAAACAAGAGAAAAACTACAAGTTCGAATCCTATACTTGCTTTAAAAATGTCTCAGAAAAGGACGATAACCGTAATTACAATAAGTCTACAGCACAATAATGAAAACCAATTAACTTCAACATTCCTTAAAATGTTGAAATCTGGAGGGGCAAAACTACAAGTTCGAATACCTATACTTGTTTTAAAAATGTTTCAGAAAAGGACGATAACCGTAATTAAAATAAGTCTTCAGCACACTAATAAAAACAAATTAACTTCAACATTCATTAAAATGTCGAATCAACAATTTGGTATATGAATAAAACTCTAAAAATCTGGAGGTTCAGAACTACAAGTTCGAATACCCAAACTTGCTTTAAAAATGTCCCCGAAATGGTTGTTAACTGTAATTAGAATAAGTCTTAAGCACACTAATAAAAACGGAATAACTTCAACATTTATTAAAATGTCAAAAAATTAATGTATGAATAAAACCCATAACATTTGGAGGGGCAAAACTAAAGTTCGAATATTTATACTTGCTTTAAAAATGCCCCATTAAAGGAAGATAACTGTAATTGGAATAAGTCCTAAGCACACTAATAAAAATAAATTAACTTTAACATTCATTAAAATATCGAATCAACAATTTAAAAATTAATGATTTAATTTATGAATATTAAAATATGAATTAATACATGAATAATTATATGAAAATATATCAATAAATAATTTAATATATGAATATTTAATATATGAATTAATAATGTAATATATGAATACAATCTTAAAAATCTGGAGGGGCAAAACTATAAGTTTGCCCCTCATCTAAAAATTCTGGGGGGGCAATTGCCCCCCCTTGCCCCCCCAAATTACGCCCATGTATATATATATATATATATATATATATAATCTATGAGCAATACTCCACTAACCTTGTTTTATGCATCCAGATTTTTGCAAAGTGATTTTAATAATTAAAAATTTTATTTTAGTACTATTGACTATACTAAAATATTATAACTTCATGTGGAAACATAGACACATAAGAGATAAGAATTATGTAAAAAGTTCTTCATTGATATTTCTTTCAATTTTCTAGAAAAAAATTAGGGTATGCATGGTATTATATAATTAATTGCACAAAAATCAAAAATTTGTTTATTTTGCTTATAATTTTAAGCCTTCTTTATTTGATAAGGAATTGTTATATATATATATATATATATATATATATATATATATATATATATATATATATAATTTGTGAGTGTGTTTTCAACCTAGATATTTAGCCCCTAGGTTTAGTTTATGAAATTGTAAGATTTTCAAAGTTAGTATGTTAGTAGCTATGCAATTTCTTATCAAAGGAAAAATTGTATTTGTAACTAAAGCCAAGTGTCAAGTAGAGAGCGTCATGTAACTTGCCTCTACGTATGCATAGTTTTGTCTTACTTTACTTTATTCAAATATAGTTTGGATGAATGCATTTACACATAGTCAAGTATTGATTCAAGAAGCTTGTCTCTAAACAAGAACTATTGTACATTTTGATTTCAGATTATCATGAAAGTATGTTATGATGCTATGATGAAACTCTACATGTAATTAGTTTTGAGAACATTTAAAAATTCTAATTTTTCCATTTAAAATAATTATTTGGAATTTATAGAATTTAAAATGTAATTTTTAAATACTTTTTGAGTTTTATGTGAAAATTCCCCCACTCTCTTGGTGTAAAATTCTTAATATATTTTACGCAGGTGTTTAATTTAGCAGATGTTCATTATGGCAGCTGTTCTGTGAGAAGAATGTTTAGGACAGGATATGGTTGTTATTTTACATTGATCGTTCAGAGAGTGTTGATTTTAGTAAATTTATTAAAAGCCAGAAGTGCGGTGAGTAGCAAATCATTTTTCAAGAAAATTGTCAATTCATTCTAGAAATTCGATAAAAGAAAAGAGTAAACTCAATAAGAATGCAAAATATGCAAATCTATGTGTCCATCCATGCTTTCAGAAATTTCACAAACATATTAGAATAATTCTTCTAATTTTCTTGTTTTTAAAAATAAAATTTTGTAATAAATAATATAATAATCTTTGTAAATATTTAATCAACGCATATACATTTATTTAACTCTTCCACTTAATAGTTTAAAATAAATAGTTTTTCACTTTATATTATTTTATGTGTATGTTCAAAATGCAGCGAAATTTTAAAAATAAGTACTTTACAAAAAAAATATAGAAGTAAACACAGGAAAATGTTTAATTTAGCATATAGAACAATGCTAAACATTTCAAGAAATTTAGATATCTATTGAAAAAGACATGATAAACAGAAAAGAAACAAAAATTCTTACTTTTATAGTTTCTTAAAAGTAATGATTTTCCCTTAAAATAATTAAAATCTAATACCTACTCATTTATTGTAAAAATAAAGTTAATTTGTAAAATATTTATTTCATTTCAGTTATCTTCAATTTCAGCTTTAAAGTAATCCATAATCTTATTTATTACGGGAAACAATTTGAAAGGATGAAACATCGATTTCAAGTATGTCTGCCATTGTTTACTACTTCTAATTTTAAAGAAATTATTACAATTTTAGTGGAAAATTTATATGTTGCTTCAGTTACAGCCTTCAATCATAAAAACTTAAGAGCTGTTTCCAATGATTTACTTCGGTAGCAATTGTTGAAAGAAATATCTCTAATTTAGGAGCACTAACACTAAAAGATTTTTTCTGTTATAATCGCTAGTGTTTGTGTAACTCGAAGCAGAGTTTATTATTAATATTATTTTTGTTTGTTTTTCTCAATGTGGTATGCTCAACAGCGATATAAACAAATCATCACTGCTAAGATTATTGGTTGCAAGAAAAAAATATTAATTAAAAATTGATATAAAATGTGAATTAAAATTCTGCATATCTTTGTGTACATTTTAACGTCTGTTTAAGGAAACATTTATATGTTTTCAAAGCTTGTAACTTTTTAATAAATCAATTTAAATATACATTTTTCTGTATACAATTCAAAATGAAGCAATAACTATAAATGCACAAAAATGTGATTTAAATGTTTATGGCCCCCTTAAAAATCACAGCTACCCTACTTTTAAAATTTTATGACTGAAAATTATTTTTGTGATAGTGCATAAAAAACACAAAATTATTCTGATAATTTTTAAAATGTTTTCTTTTTTCAATTTTGATTTAAACAGTTTTAAATTTTTTGTCTCATTTTAAAGAATTTTATATTTATTTCAGCATTTGTCCGAAACAATCGTCAATTACAGAATGCCACCGAACATGAAGTTGAAGCAGCAATAAAAAAAATGGCTTGTGAAGGATCGTAAGGGTGAATATCTTCACTATAGTTAGGTTTGGAGCTCTACGGTCCAATTTTTTGCAACACGAGGGATAATGAGACCAGAACCTACTGATTAAAGCTGATTCTGGAGGGATACGAGCATCCATTCCACAGAGGGATTCGAACCTACGAACTAGGGTACTGAAGGTCAGCACCTTAACCATTCGGCTGCAATTCTAATAACAGAAATAATGTAAATAACACTTGATTTTTAATGTGTTTGTCAATAAAGTTTGATTTGATTTCCTACTTTTTTCTACTTTGATATGATTTTTTACTATTTATACTTTAATCATGTTGAATATTCATTTACTTAAATGTAAATATTCTTACAGGACATATAAAACTTACAAAAGAATTTTTTATTCTGAATTTAAAAGAAATGTAAAATTTTAGTTTTTGTGGTACTTAACTGGAAATAAAGGAAAGTTACATTAAGTAATAGAGTTCTAAACTGTTTATTTGTAAGTCTAAAATATTTGTAATTAAAAGTTAAGGATAAGAATTTAAATTTTAGTTTCTGAAACATTTATTTATAGTTTACATTTAATAATAGAATAGTCTAAATTAAGGTATACTTGCTTTATCCTTTAAAAGATAAGATATTTTTCCTTCAGAAATTGTTGAAATAAGATGAGCAAACTAAATCTTTAAAAAAGATTGGTTTCTGATATATAATAATATTTTTATGAAGGTACTTTGCTGTATTTTAAATTTCTATTATATTGAAGATAGTTTTTGTGTTCATTTATTGAATTAAAGCACTGATTTTTATTTTTACTAAAATTTCAGTGTAAAGCTGATTATAAATACTAAGTTAAAACTGCTATCATTATATTTTTTTACTTTCAATACTTCAAGAGAAAATTAATTTAAATCTTTTTAAAATATGCTTTTGAATTAAAACATACAATTTCTTAAATACACAACATTGAGAAAATTAAACTATTATTTTACAATTATTCCTTTTTTTAGTTGTAATATTGCAAGATAATTTTTTAAATATTCTTTTTAATTAAAGAAATTCAATATTTTTTTAATATTTAGTCTTGAGAAAAATAAACTATTATTTTATAGAAATATTTGCTAAGGCATATGATGGGTTTGGTTTGGAACGCTACAGTACATTTGCAGTACAAGATAACATTTTTTTCTCAAAAAGTAAAAAACAAGGTCGCTATACTCAAGAAAAATCTTAAAAATTCAAGTATTTTTAAATAAAATAGAAGAAATCTGGATAATTTCTGAATTATAAGAAAAACGTTTAGAAAACAGTTCTAAACCTTTTTCTTTTTTAATTTCCATGTTTATAAATTAAAACTGTATAGAATTTCACACAAAAATGGTTACGGATTTGTTTCTTTTATTTTAGAACTAAATATTTTACTTTAAAAATTCAATTTTAATTCAAGGAAATGAAGCGAACTTCTGGACGGAATTTTTTTAATACATTAGAAAACATAGAATTAAATAATTTAAAAGCATTTAATAATAAATCTAACAGGTCACCCATTTATTCAACGTATCTGGAAATAATTGGTAACATATCGGGAAATGATTGGTACTAAGTCGTCCTCTGATCATACACATCGGCAAATGATCGGCAAAACTGTCTAAAACACGCAGCGGCAATGATCGCCCGGCGGGTTGCCGGCGGCCATAAACAACCACTCTCCAACGTCGCAGACGATAATCGGCCCGACGTCGCGAGATCGAAATGCGGTGTTTGGCCAATGATTGGCCAACCATCTTTTGCTGCTTGGGTAGTTTACATTTAATAATAGTACAGTCTAAATTAACTTTAAGTTATTCTTGCTTTATCCTTTAAAAGAGAAGATATTTTTCATTCAGAAATTGTTGAAATATACTTCTTAAAACAATGTTAAAAATATTTACAATTATCACAGATTATATTACAAAGATTCTATAATTCTATTTTTCATGTCAGGTACAGATAATTTTTTACAGATGAATTACATGATTGAAGTGTGTACATTTTTGTTTACATCTGATATATACTGGTTTTAAATTGCATTTTTATTTGGATATTGGATTATTGAATTTGAAGAACAGAGAGAAAAACAATAAAATGTTTTAAGATGTGCAAACTAATGCTTTAAAAAAAGATTAGTTTCTGATATATAGTGAAATTTTTATGAAGGTACTTTGCTGCATTTTCAAGTTTTATTCTATTCAAGATAGATTTGTGTTCATTTATTGAACTACAGCACTGAGTTTTATTTTTAATAAAATTTCAGTGTTAAGCTAAATAGGAAACACTAAGTTAAAATTGCTATTATTATATTTTTTACTTGCAATACTGCAAGAAAAAATTACTTGAAATGTTTTTGAAATATGCTTTTGAATTAAAACATACAAATTTCTTAAATAGACAACACTAAGAAAATTAAACTATTATTTTATAATTATTCCTTTTTTAGTTGTAATGTTGCAAGATAATTTTTAAATATGTGTTTTAATTAAAGAAATTCAAATTTTGTTAAATAAATAGTCTTGAGAAAACTAAACTATTATTTTATAGAAATATTTGCTGAGGTATATAATGGGTTGGGTTTGGAACGCTACAGTATATTTGCAGTACAAGATAACATTTTTTTCTCAAAATGTAAAAAACAAGGTCGCTATACTCAAGAAAAATATGAAAAATCTTAAAAATTCCAATATTTTTAAATGAACTAGGAGAAATCTGGATAATTTCTGAATTATAACAAAAAGGTTTAGAAAACAGTTATAAACATTTTTTTAATTTCCATGTTTATAAATTAAAACTATATATAATTTCATACAAAAATGGTTACGGATTTCAGTTTCTTTTATTTTAGAACTGAATATTTTACTTTAAAAATTCAATTTTAATTCAAGGAAATGAAGCCAGTTTCTGGACAGAAATTTTTTTAAAACATTAGAAAACATAGAATTAAATAATTTAAAAGCATTTAATAATAAATCTAACAGGTCACCCATTTATTCAACGTATCGGGAAATAATTGGTAACATATCGGGAAATAATTGGCAACATATCGGGAAATGATTGGTACTAAGTCATGCTCCGATCATAAACATCGGCAAATGATCGTCAAAACTGTCTGAAACAAGCCGCGGCGATGATCACCCGGCGGGTTGCCGGCGGCCATAAACAACCACTCTCCAACGTCGCAGACGGTAATCGGCCCGACGTCGCGAGATCGAAAGGCGGTGTTTGGCCAATGATTGGCCAACTATCTTTTGCTGCTTGGGATCGCTCTCCAACGTCGCAGAAGGTAATCGGCCCGACGTCGCAAGATCGAAAGGCGGTGTTTGGCCAATGATTGGCCAATCATCTTTTGCTGCTTGGGAACGGTAGATCGCGAACAACCCACAAGTCGTGCAGTTTCAGAAATACTTGTTCCAAGCCTTCGAGCCATTACAATCTACCCTCTATCAAAATCACTTACAACCGCAGCCTTTCCCATCCACACAGAAGTAAGTGAAAGAATGATTCTTCAGATTCTCCAGCAGCAGTTAAATACCACTTCGACCTGGTCACGTGCCTTCCACGTCATCCAGGCGAGTTCATTGCAAAATGTAGGGGTGGTCATGATGTTTTGGCACTTGAGTGTAAATAGAGCGAATCTCAAATACATTTTTAAGAAATTAATTCGAAAACGTGCGAAAAACTTGTGGACAATTGAACTGGATGGGACGAAATCTCCGAACGTTGAAATCCATACATGAGAACAGGGTGCATTAAGAATGATTCGCACTTCTGCTTTCACTCGAATCAAACTCCGAATTATTAATCATTCGCCTGGACATCATGTGAAATACCGTAGTAGCATAAATATTTTGGTCAGCGTCGTACAAATTTTGGCTAACATTTTGAAAATCGCTGAAAGTCGAGCATCTCATTTTAGATATTTGCCGGTATGGACGACATAATGTAACACTAAAATTTAAAATTGTTTAAAAGAGACCATTTAAAAGTTGTTTCTAGTACATAAAAGAGAAATATTGTAATAAAAAATGTAATTTTTAATCCATTTGCCAGTTATGACAAAACTCCCTTTTTTGAATTTTTTCTTAATGTTGTAAACAATGTCATACAATGTCATAAAAATGATATTTTAGTAATATTCAGCGATATCTATCTGTATTCACAAATATTAATATCCTTTTGTGACATATCTCGCGGCACTTTAACTGAATGGTAACGGGAGCTTCTACACAACGAGTAATTATTGGGATTATTCGCAGACAAGCAAAGTACAACTGCGGAGGGAATATACCAAGTTGGAAACATTAAACTTGGAAACAAACAGAAAAAAAGGCTGAACTCCTTCGCATGACTAAGTTGCTACACATTCAGGGATATCGGATCCATTGCTAAATAGGATATTCAAGAATATCATTTGTGCAACCTGGGTAACATCTTTTCCCCAAATAAAAAAATACAATTGCAAAACTGTGTCCAAAGTGAAATGATACAATCAGCGAAATAAAAATGATGATTCAATTTGCATCCCATTTAAATTCCTTATTTAGTCCAGGGATAGGCAAACGGATAGAATTTTAAGTTGCCGCAAATTAAAAGAAATATATATCCTTTTCCACTTTGTTTAAATGTTATTATTTTACGCCAAGAAGATGAGCTATGTAATGAGCGATTCTTATAGTGTTTTCAACATTGAGAATCATTTTAGAAGTCGACTGACAGAGGAGCACTGAGCATCGACATCTCCTTTCGAACCTCAGTATAAGGAACTTTTAAAAATGAAATCTCATTAGCATATTTAAACCGTAATACTTGTATATTGTTTTTAAAATTTTAGAAATATTTATCTTGGCCCGCCAAACTTATTTTCTTTTGATTTTTGGCCCGCGACTGAAAAAGTTTGGCCATCCCTAACTTAGTCTAACAACCAGCCCCTATTTGTTTAAGACGAGGGAAAATCATAGGTGGCGAAACAAAATTAGGTTAACATAGCCCACAATAATCTATTTCAATTAATTTAATGTGGAAAATCAATGAGTAGTAAAATGAAACACGCCAGGCAATATTTTATTTTGATTGATTCATATCGAAGAGGAATAGACGAGTATTTCTATGCATTAAGTACTAATAAGATTTAATCTTTCTAACGCTCTCTGCAAAAGTTAAAAATTGTCCAATAATCTATTTGAATAAAAACAAACATATATGATCTTTTTTGCACATTTTAGTTAAAAGACAAATGTTTAACTCAATAATGGACCCAAAAACGTAGAGCTTTTCGATGGTATGAACCCTACTCCTATGATTAATACCAGTTTAATATAATATAATATACTAATTAATTATCAATTCTTTATTATTATTAATTCTTTACTGAATTCCTATTCCATTCCTAACATTCTTGTTTGAAATGTTGTTCGTCCATTTCTCGCTATAAACATCCTTTTACAAATTCAGGAAAATTGCCTCCAACCAAATCGGAATATTCTATAGATCAGATATGCTGTATCTTCTGAAACTCTTTAATGCCTACAGTGTCATTTTATATATTACTAAAAATTAACTTGCAGAGTTTTTATGTTTTCTGAAAACAAGTGTTCCTTTTAAAAGTAGACGGCAATAATGCTAATAATCTACAAAATTTTCCATTAGGATCGACATTTTAGGATTTTTCAAACAGCGCACATCCATTTACTTTATCGGCAGGTACAGACACTGAAATAGTAACCAATGGTTGTTATCTGTTATAAAATCGAATTTACAGCACTTCTTTTACCAAATAAATCTCATTTCCTTTTTCACAATTGGCTACCTATGTTGTGGTTAAAGCGATGGCTGATCACTAACGGGACGTGCTGTAGTATTGTTTCTTGCAATTTGTGGAAATTGGAGAACAGAAATTTATCGCGATTACAATATTTCCTTTACTTTGTATGAGCACTAAAAATTTTAAAAACGAGCTCAAATTGATTTTTACCTCTAATATTGAAAAATCGAAATCTTAACTTCAGTTTGAATGGCGGGAAAAGCTATTCCAAGGTCGCACAGAGCAGTTCTCTAGTTTGATTCATTTTGTTATTAATTTCAAAACTTCCAAGGAGGACATTTCATCGGCTTTCTCTGCCTATCGGATGGTACTTCCCAGTTCTTATTCAAAGAATTTTCGAATCCAGAAATTTCATTTGGAATTGATTCTTTAGCATTTTGGTTTGGCGTCATTTTATTTTTCTACTCCGAACTCGGAGTATTTGTCCGGAAGTGAGTTGTCGTTAGCTCGTTGAAAATAGAAATTTTGTTTTCACTTTTAAAACTTTCCGCAAATCTGTTATACTAATATTGTCTTAATTCAATTATCCAGGTAGCATAGAAATATTGGCCAATATCAGAATTATACCACCACCCCAAGAAAAATTATATTGCTAAATATACTTTTTTATATCTAGCAATGGTCGTCATTTTGTATTACCTGCCAAATACAAATCTACCCCAGTTCAGTTCTACTTTGTTTTTCTCGCAATTCTCCGTAGAATTGCAATAATTCCAAGTAGCCTTAGTATTCGTTCTATTCCTTCGTAGAGAGTGAAGGTACGGCAAAATCGATTTACCTCTGTTTACATTCAGTTTATGTCGTGGTTGCGCAGATATCATTGGATGTCACAAAAGGATATTTTTACAGATATCCCTATATACTAAAATAAACATTTTTATGATATTGTAAACACTACAAAGAAAGGGCTCTTAAAAAGTGGGTTTCGTAAAAACTGGCCAATTTCATTTCATTTTCGAAAATAATATTTCTGTTATAAGCAACACAAACAACTTTTTTTAAAGCTTTATTTCAAATTTTAATTTTCCATTATTATGGCCCATATCGACATTTAAAATCCATTGATCGATATCTTTGTGGTACATGGGTAATATGTCCTATTTTTGGTTAGTAGAGTTCTTACCTGCCTGAATATTGAATTTATATAATGAATTTATATAGAATAAGTGCCGGAACTCAAATGCTCCCTTTTTGAATGCCCGACCTGCAAGAGAAAAACAATTACGTGAATCCGTCCGATGCATCCTATTGAATTTTTCCAATAGAGTAAGGTACTTTCCCGCTATTTCTCGGACACTGTAAAGGATTTGTGAAATTCAAAGAAATTTAGGACAGTTGATAGGGATAATATTGCTATATTAGTGTATTATATTTATCCAGAAAGTTAGGCCACTGGATTTATTTAGCTGTCATTGGAGCAAAAATGACTAATCCATTAACATTTCCCATATATGGGAAAATATTGAAAATAGTAATTATTTCGTTTAAATTTTTTTTTTCAAAAATAATCTATTTCTATCATTTTGATGATAATAACGAACAATATAAAAGAAAAAAAATCCATTTTTGACACTTTTTTTCTTACATATATTCCACAAACAAGGGGTTAAAACATCGAGAGCTTTTATTAAGATTGGGGGTGGCCTAAAACAATAAGGCCTTCGGAGATATAAAGATGTGAAACAAATGGGATTTGTGGAAGCCTTTCAAGTGAAAATCTACCCTGTACTATTATGTTCCATTAACACCTCAATCCAAATGTTGGACCATCCAACCACTCTAAAGTTTTCGAGTGCAAGCCATTTGGATCATTTGCATGCAAAGTTGCCAACAGGTGTGTTTATCGACCCAGAGATTAAGAACTTTTTAAAGAAACTTATTTTGACTAAATGCCAGATCCCACGGAAAAAATAGCAGGGCAATCGTTCGAACGGTTTTCTGGGAAAGCTAAAGTCAACAATTTCGACACGATCTCCAGACAGTCTGGGGACAAAATATCATTGAGGAGGCCGACACCATATCGATCGATGCACTAGCCTCCAGACATCGCAGTGGAAGGATGCAGTACGAGAGAACGTAATGCACAATAAATACTACGCAAGGAGACACCCTGCTAAGGTACGTTACATTTTATTGCGAATTGTCTTTAACAGAACAATTTCATGAATAAGGAAAATTATTTTCAAAAATACAATCGTGCTAAGGGGAATACAAATTCCACATGCAACAGTAGTACAAACTCAAACTCACACATGTATATATAAATATGCGTGTCTGTATGAATATCAATGATTTTATATATAGAAACATTATTCATACATATATACACATACATCTATATAAACAAACACACACACACACACACATATATATATATATATTTATTTACATGTGAGTATATGTGTGTGTATATGTATGTATGTTTGTGTAATATATCAGCATTATTACCCCTAAAATCTTTATCTAAAATTATGTTTATTTCCCCTTCTTTTTAATACATATTTTGTCAGACTACAATGCCTGTTACCCAACTTGAATTCTTTTGACCCCTCTCTTAAAAGGAACGCTAAAAAGAATTGCTACTTTTCTGTTGCCATTAAAAAGATTCCGCTTCTTTAATAACTCTATAGCTGTGGTTTTCGAGCTCAATCTGTTGCTTCCCCAAAACCGCTGAATAATTCCTAATTTGATGGGAACATCACTAGCTTGCTCTTGATTTCGCCAAAGATATGATTGAAGGAAAATTCTTGTCTTGTGATGACGATCCCTTAAACAAATGTAAAGTTCCAGTTCTGATGCGCTACAATTACGAATTTTTATTGCAATTTAAATAAGGAATAATCATCATCAGTGGAATCTCTGGGAAAATATTTTAGCCGGTTACATATTATATATATATAGGGATATGTATATATGGGTTGTATATGTATAAGTGCATATATATTACATATATGTGTGGGTGTATTACATATATATTGTATAGCATTGCGACAAGGTTTGTACTATATTAAACAAATAAACTTTTGTCTTGACAATGTTGTAAAAAGGTTAAACTAATCCTTTTTTAAAAAAGGTTAATGCTAAGCTTTTCACTAAAGTTAATGCTGAAACTAAAAATAACTATTTCTCATAAAATATTTTGATTTTTCATTTTCATGCTTTAATAGCTACTATTTTATTAATAAATGAGATATTTTTAAATGAATTAGTCCTACATCTGTCCCATCAATCGTTTGGGATTTCTACCCTTTTTAGCTCGTTATTCGAAAAGAACAAGCAACAGATCTTAATTGATAAAAACTCTTTGGACCAAATAAATTGTCCGGACAGTCTAGAAATATGAGTAAAGATTTCACAACTTTTATGTATAATCACGAGTTGGTTAATATCACCGGGGTACAGATTCCCGAAAATTGCTATTTTACAAGTGAGTTTTAAAAGATTTAAATAAATGTTTCTATTCTTCAATACTTAATATAAACAGCTATAAGAACAGGTACCAAACATTGCTACTAAGATTTTTATTTTTCTAACAGTTTCATTCATTGTTTGATCAGATGCATACAATTGCTCATAAATTTTGAATACTAAACTTTCGATTTATTAAAATAAAATTTAATGTGGTGACTCTAGGACTTGGATTTCACAAAGATACTTTCTCATTCTTTATAAAGAATTTTTGTGCAAAATAATTTGTATTTTTTTTTTTAGGAAATGTGGTCTTTTTTTTCTTTTTAAAAAATACACTTTTTAGCCTCTAAATTTTCAAAATTTTAAATAATTTACTTGTTATAAAAAGTGTTCAATAGCTGAGAGAGTATTTTTAACCCAGGTTCTTTAGATACAATGAGTATCATTTTGTACATATTGCTGTACAATTGTCTTTTTTTTTATAGTTTATGCTTATTTCTGTTTCTTTAATACGAGATTTCTGTCTATTATTTTTTTTTACATCTGCTGTTCTGTTACTCGATAAAAATTTTGAATATTACTTTGGGATTACAGGGGAAAACTTTTCGTTGTTATGTATTCTATTTTAAATGTAATTATTAAAAAAATTTTATTTGTTTATTAAACAAGTTTTATTGCTGAAATAATAGAAATTTAATTTTAAAGAAAAAAGTATTTAATTTTATAAATTTGTCAAAATATGTAAAATAGTACAGTGGTTTAGAAAATTCTATGATTAATATAAATCTTCTAAAGAAATAAATATGTTCTCGAAAAAATCCTAACATAGAAATTCTACTAAAGTAAATAAAGTATTCAATTGTAAATGAAATTTCCATTGAAGAACTTCTACTAATTAAACAAAGTGAATATTTTGAAAGAATGTTGTAATTGTATGATTTGATTATTGTAATATAAGAGACTATATTAATTGCACGAAACTCTAAAAATGATGTTTATTTTTATGAAAAGCCATTCAAATTGTTTCCTTTATGAATGGCTATTGCTGAACTTTCAACAAAATTAAAAGCTTAACACTTTAAAAAAATATATAAAGTGAATGATCTAATATTTTCATTTAAATTATGGATAAACTCTAGAAATAAAGAAAATACTCATAAAATTAAAGCATATTCTTAAGTTTTTTCTTTCGAAATGTACTTTATTTCCCAATAAATACATTCATGAAGTTTCGAAAGCAACTCTAGTTCAATTAGCTTAGCTTGAAACATTAAAATAAAAGTATATGGTTAGAATATTCATGTTTAAATTATCGTAATCACAGATTCTCGAATGCAAGGGATAAAATATTTTATAGATGATACCAAAATAAAAAAAGTATATAAATTATAAAAATGTCTTAGATACAATTTTATATGAACTGAAAATCTGGTATATTTTCACTAATCTAAATGGTTAAAAGATGATAATAAAAAGTATATAAGCTGTCATAACTTCAAAAAACTGTAAACTAAAAAATGTATCAACCTGTTCTTTGCGAACTTTATTAAAACATTGGAATGAAAATTTCACTTAAATCTTTTTTTTTTCTTATCAAAACGATGCATCATTGTTTTCATTCCAACCTTGTTAAAAGGTTATTTTGGAAAGCTTGATTTAACCCCTTTAGATTTTGTAGCAACAAAGGTTTACGTAAGGTTTTTATAAGGTATATACTTGTCTCCGACAACCTTATGAAAAGGTTGCATTCTTGTCATTGATGAAGTTGAATGAAGGATGTGAACCGATTGATATATATTAGTTCAGTAACATTAATGTGACCACCTGTCAAAATCTAGAATAACTATCTTTCGCAAAGCGGACCGCTGCGAAGGGAGTCAATTAAGTTCCTGGAGGATTTCGCTGGGATGTTGAGCCTCCTAAAGGGATTACCGATATGACGTAGATTAACGTCGTAGGCCCAAGAGGAGCTGCGTAAGTT